>APFE031635491.1:173058-185727 GCA_000404065.3 Pinus taeda | reverse complement strand
AAAGGAGGTTTTGTCATTTGAATCATCCAAGAATTGTTCATTTATGTAATGTAAAGGAGGTTGCCCCCTCGAAGAGGTTGAATTCTAAGGCGTTGATCTATCTTTTCTATCTTTTTTGAGCTGGTTTCATAACACATCACAACAATAGATGGTCGTCAGAATCAAGGAAAAATTTGACTTTTTATGAAAATCTCCAGATGATGAAATTAAGAAAATTTCAATGGATAAAGACTGGAAGGATGAGAGAACAGTCCCCTCATCAACATAATTAGTGATCAAGAGAGCTTTTGGGGTCCAAAAGGCTTCTAGTGGGGAGGAATGATTAGGGATCAGTATTTTAGCTAAAACAATGAAAGTGCTCAAAATTGCTTTAGACCTGAATAAATGGATAGATTTCGTCTCCATATTTCCAACACTGCAAACGGTTCAAAAGACTGACATCGTATGCAAAAGTTAGAGCTTCTGCAAGTTTGGTGAAAAGAAAGCCCCTGGGGCAAGCCCCCACACCATGTTACCAAGCGCCTGAACCCAGAGCTAGGGGCCAATTGTTAAGCGGGATTAGTGTGCCACTAATAATTTTATCATTTAACTAATCCTTAATTAAGTTGGCAGAATTTATGGCGGAGCCACTAAATCCGAAACCGCCACCAAACTTGGCAGATGTAACTGGTACTCCAAATTTAGAGGAGGTTTTCTAGGAAAAACTGTTTGAGCCATAACTTACTTAATTATCAAACAGATTTCGAAAATGAATAGTCATTTTTGGATAATTGGCATGTTGGGAATTTATTGGACTAGGTTTCAGAGGTAGAAGGGATCACCTACAAGTGTTTTTGTTCACTTGAAGATTTTTGAAGCCTAAGGCCACAAGGTGTTGGAGGCCATTGCTAGAGACGTTGGTAACCAAATTGAGTCAAAAAATAGTCATTTATGATATATTTGAATGTGTTAAACTCATTGGAGTAGGTTTCAAAGGTAGAAGAGGTCATCTACAAGTGTTTTTGGTCACTTGAATATTTTTTAAGCCTAGGGCCACTAGGTGTTGGAGGCCATTCCTAGAGCAGTTCGTAACCAAATTGAGCAAACAAAGAGTCAATTTTGATAGATTTGAATGTTTTAAACTCGTTGGAACATGTACCAAGAGAATTGGATGCATGTAGCAGCAATTTGAGCACTATTGAAGCTAATACAAAGATCCACACTAAGAAGTTGAACCAAGGAGATATAGCCCAGGAGGGGTGAACTCCTTCAACAAAAATTTGTGTATTGAGCTCTGTTTGTTATGAAACCAGCTCAAGAAAAGATAGAAAAGATAGATCAATGCCTTAAAATTCAGTCTCTTCGAGGGGACAACCTCCTTTACATTACATAAATGAACAATTCTTGGATGATTCAAATGACAAAACCTCCTTTCTATATATAGGAGTCTAAGGAGTCACAATATAACCCAGCCGACCTAACAATAATAATATAAAGGCACAAAAATAACAATAGAGGGATTCTATGGGGCACAATAATAACAATAAGGGATACAATGACAATAGTAATGGGGGGATCACTAATATTATAGGGACCTAACAGAAAGTTATTTTATTTCTCTTATTCCCTCCCCCATTTTTAATATTCAATGATAACATTGTTCTTATAGTAACAATATTGTTAACATTCCTATGGAAACCATGGCATTAGTATTATTTTGGAAAATAATGAAAATCAATATTGGCAGTGACGGATCCAATGCAGAAGCAAATCCAACATATATTCCTTCTCTTGTCCTTGAAACAACTAGAAAAAGCAAGGAATTATATTGTTTTTTTGTGTGTGAAACAGAGTTACAAGAACTATATACAAGATGCGGGTTCACCTATAGCTTACATCCCACTATGTTTTCATTTGCAATTTAATATATTCTCAACATTGTGTCTATATGGCTTCAAGGATGTATGGAGCATACAGGTTTGATGATCTAACTTATTCTTGACCAAGCTTGATAATTATATTGATAATCTTATTTTATTATGCTCTAAAGTTTTGAAAATGGATAAGACGAGTAATATTACAACATGCATGATCTTTCAGCCTTGGTATTGGAGGAAACCTTTAATTATTTTTCTAAAAAATAAAAGTCCTATTAATGTGTAAAAATGTTATAATGTTTTGGTAATTTTTAACCTTTTTAACTTTAACTTTTAAATTCCTTGGTTTCTCTCCATTCATTGTCATCACTATAGGGACTTGGGTGCAAAGGCAGTCTCTTTCTTCTATCCCTACTCTTGTTATCATACCAAGTCGAGGATTATTGTGACATTAACCCTGGATGATTTCAATTACACTATAGATCTCCACTTCCCTTAACTAAATCCCAAATATCCCTCGACCATTTCAATTCCTATGTTATTACCTTCCTTTCAATGTTGAATCCTTATCTGGTGATATCCCTTAAGCTCCTAATACTGTTGAGATCGTGGCCTAACAATTTTTAAACTCTTTTTCATTCCCAGTTGTTGACAGACCCTCAGGCTCAGTTGATGTCTTTAAGGGGAAATTTGGACCAGATAGATTGGAACCATGGTTGGTGAAGGAGATGGAATCATTTCCAAAATACAACACTAGTTTTCCTATATCGGAGACCACATAATGGATTCCCTTCTTGCAGAATTTTATAGGGTTTGATACGACAGTCACCAGAGCATTCAATGAGAAGTTTGATGGGGAAGTTACTATTGTCGAAAGTCTTGTGATGAGGGTTTCAGAGCAGTCTATCTCTTAGGAAATGGGTCTCTCCTGCCAGGGCGAGAAGTGATTCAAAAATTTACAAGTGGAACATGGAGTGTGGCAAAGATTTATCACTAAACCCGGGTACCAAGGCATCTGATTGTAGAAAATTGGAAGTATCTTTTGTACGTGTTGTAGAAGTTTCTTACCTATGAGGGTCGGTACTCTATGACATTTTTGTACCACATTTGAATTCTCCTATCTTTCTAATCAAGTGATTCCATCATATTCCCTTATTTCCTTTTGAAGAGTTTGGGTAGAATGGCACAGGGGGTCCAACGGAACCCCCTTACACAAATTTCATATAGACTTTATCATACAGCCTAGTTAAAATTATAATTTCTAAATAATTAAGAAAAAGAGACTCCAATTGGGATGATTTCCTCGCTCATAATGAATTTGGAAACCCTAGACCAGTCATTAACCCTAAGGGAAAATCGAATGAGTGACAAGTTGAAGGTTTTGTAGTGAAATCGAAGGATCTCAGGCTGAAACCTATGCAGACCAACGATAAGAAAGGGGTTTCGAATTTGAGTAAAAAGGAATTAAGGAAGAGAATACCAGTGAAGGCACCAGTACCAAAGTAGACTAGAAGGGTAACAAGGAGTATGGTAAGAGGGAAGTGTGCCCCTTCTTAGTCAAAAACCCTTAGACAAAATGGACCACCTCAAATTTCTTTATCTAGTAATGAATCAGACCTAGAATATGAACCTAGCTTGAAAGAAGAAGTTCAATTTTATGTTGAAGAACATAGTCCTCTTGATAATATAGACCATAAAAATTAAATATTTGTGGATGATGAGATAAAAAATACAATGAGTGATAAATGGTATACTCTTGGAAATGAATCAATGATTGGAAAAGAAAAAAATTCAATATTGGTTGAGGCAACTATATGTATGAATGAACCTGGTTCTAGATCTTCATAAGTCCATGGGGAATCCATTTCATTTAAGTTCTTGTTACAAAAGTATAGGGATGAGAAAAAGATCATAAATATGGAGGAGAAGGTTAAGGTGATCAAAATCCTTAATTGATTTCTTAAATCACATAACTCGATTATGAAAACCAGGAATGAGGAATTGCTAAGGGAACTGGAGTAATCAAGGGAGGAAAATGAAAGTATTTTTAAGAAGTCTAATAAATGGTGGTTGCACTCTGCCTATCTGCAAGATCGTAATAGGAGACTTAAAAGGAAGTTGAAAGAGATATAGGTCACTGGTCCAGAGACTATCCAAATTAAAAAAATGATCAAAGGGGAGTTCCAATTTTGTTAAAAAAATTGTGCAGGGATGACCTTGTTATATCGTTGCAGTATTTTGTTTGTGTTGGGAAACAAAAAAAAAATCAGGTTGGGGGAGATGTTAGGTCTGATAATTATCATGATTTTACTATTATAATGCCTCATTTTGTCCCCCTGTTTTCCCATTTTGGAACCTCCTACTCTGCATTCCCATACCCTTTTTAGTACAATGATCGAAGAACATATTCAATAGGAATTTACTTTAAAAGTTAAAAGTTAAATGTTTATTTATTCCTAACATCTTCGTTTACATGCATTTTCTAGGCTTAATTAATATTAAAAAGGTTTCTAATGGGGGTTATGCAGATCTTGCAACCTGCATACGATCCTGCAACCAAGAGAACAAGACATGTATGGTTGTTGACTCAAAGATGACCACGTGGGCCATGATTATTGGGCATCATTACACCCTATCAAAGTTCTCAATGAAGGTTAGGTCAAATGTTCTTTAACAAGACTTCAGTTGGATCATGGTCGAGATAGGAGGAACAAATCTTCGAGTTTTTCTTACACTAGATTTGCACCCACAATAGGGGAATTTTTAGGTCTAAAATGGGCTTCCTAAGGAAATTATAAAATAATAGTGGAAATAATAAAATAAGGTTAGATTACATCATCAAATTTTAGAGGGGAAAAAGAAAAAACTATTTTTTCAACTCGTATTTTCAACTTATCTCCCTATGGGTTTACTCAAATTTCGAGTGGAAACACTCATTGGATGCAAAATTTGATTACTCATCCAAGGAGTACCCATGTTTCATACTTTCAATGGACCCAGATACACGAAAAAATGAGAAATACATGAAAAACGTGACTGCAATCATGTTTTTTTCATGTATTTCTTCTTTTTCGTGTAGCAAGGTCCATCGAAAGTATGCAGCATGGATACTCCTTGGATGAGGAATTAAATATTGCATCCAAAGAGTAATCTTGCTTGAAATTTGAGTAAAACCTTAGGGAGATAAGTTGAAAATACGAGTTGAAAAAGTAGTTTTATTATTTTATTATTTTTTAATCTTTTTACTTTTTTACTCCAAAAATGGTGAATCATCCCCCATGGTTGACATCATCATCTTGAATCCTATTGGTTCTTATAAAGTTTATTTTGGTTGTACATTTTTCATAGGATATCCATTGTAGACCTCAAAATTCCCCTAATGTAAGCTAATCCAGAAAGATTGCAAATCTAGAGTAAGAAAACTCAGAGATTAGTTCCTCCTATCTCGGCCATGAACCAACTGAAGTCTTGTTAAAGCACGCTTGAAATAAACCTTACTTCTCAAGCTCAAGCACCATGGATGTGTCCTTGAACCACCACATATGACCACATTTTTCTTGTATATGTTCTCACTCATTCGAAACACATTTTTGTAATGCCTAAAATATAAAAGATCAACAATGGCTTCTTTCCTGGTCAACATTACCATTGTAATGTTATGATTATGGTTTAACTCTTGGTTCACTCCCTTTCGGTCTCTGGACTCTAAAATAT
This sequence comes from Pinus taeda, assembly GCA_000404065.3. Classification (NCBI taxonomy): domain Eukaryota; kingdom Viridiplantae; phylum Streptophyta; class Pinopsida; order Pinales; family Pinaceae; genus Pinus; species Pinus taeda. The sequence continues at coordinate 180,157 of APFE031635491.1, read as the reverse complement.
TGTTATGTGATGTAAAAACTAAGCAGTCGATTTAAGACAAGGATGCTATGTCAGGTTTCATGTTTTATTATCTATGTATTTGATTGCTCTGTGAATTAATCAGCTAAAGGAGGCAACGAGTTGGTTGGTTGGGTCTGCCAACTCAGCCTATTGCCCCTTCCTTCTTGATAGTAGGTTATAGATCTACTATCAATGTTTAATATGCTAGGATTTGTGTGCTAACTTGTATCATTGTGTTCAAATCTAGAGAGTTGTTGCATGTTAACAATAATAGATATTGTGTGCTCTTTGATATAATCCTTTATTTTATGCATATCTGCAAAAGGTGTTGTGTGGTAACATTGATAAATATTGTGTACTTTGTCACTTTGATATAACCCTTTACTTTATGCTTGTTTCACATGTATATGGATCTAGAAATATGGTGAACGCAAGCGCAATGAACCATTATTGTGAATACCACATATAAATCATAGCAAGTTTCATTTATGTGTACTATGATGAAGGAATAAACTATATGCTCTGTTCTGCCAAATTATTTCAAGTAGTTTTGATTTGGGATTAAGATTTAGAGAATGTCATTAATTTGTAATGCAAAGTGTATCAAGTCTATTGTGATCTAGAGTCTACTGTTGATTTGTAATACGAGGCGCATTAGATCTACTATAATATGGAGTGTTTTGATGATTTGTGATGCAAAGTCCATCAGATCTATTTGTGACCTTGAGTGCATTATAACATTATTCCTAGATTTGCATGTGTTTGTGCGCTGGAACATTGTCTAAATATATATGTATTTTTTTCTTGATCAGGAAACTCGTGGATTTATCAGTAGAATTTAATATATGCATTTTAGTTGGCCCGAATATTTTGATGAATATCAATTTGATAGGGATTCAAGTTCAGGATCTTTTTATAAAAATAATATAATCATTCAATGAATGACATGTAGTTTTTCCAAGTCATTATAAACGAAGTAGCTCTTATGGTCTTATGGTTGCAGAGTGTCTCTCTAATATCCCTTTCTCATATGCTCTCTCGTTGAGTTGTGGAAACTAGGTTTATTTCCAGGATTCATATTTGGTTGGAAGAGTGGGTTGATTTGTTTGTAAGGGTTTGATATTTGTACACAGTGTTTTAAAAGAGTATTGAGTGTCAAATCTGTGTAAGGACACTATAGTTTGTGTATATGATATTTGGGTTACACAGTTAGCATTGGATTGGTGTGTAATTTAACAATATCTAAAGCCTTTCCTTTTGGTTTATTTGATTTTACATAGAGTGGTTGGCAATAGGACTATGTGTAGACTTACAATAAGACCTATTTTCTTCTTTTGTTATTGCTTTCTACATTGTGTAGAAATGAGTTTGTTTACATTTACAGTCCTTTTTTATGGTGTGAATTTTGTTTCCAACTTAGTGAGGAGCTAGATTTTAGATTCCTAGGTGACCAAGTAGATAGGGTTTTTTTTCAGTTTCCATTAGAATGCAGAAATAATGTTTGTAGAAATTTGAGTGTTAATGGACAATTTCTAGTGTAGGAAAGGGTTTGGTTTTGTAGGTCTCTAGAGTCTTTCTCTGGCACATATTTTTCCGCGTCTCAAAGTATATGAACCTCATATTAACATAATGATGTTGGATTATTAGTCAAACATATACTACAACCAATAAATTGTGCATCAAAATTTGACAAAAATAGACACACAAATTACCTAAAACTATGTTGCATACGAATTGCACATGGGGATAATTGTGTAAAGAATATAACACATACCCAATAGATATGAATTCCAATAGAAGGTTTTACAAACGATGGATGGGTCGCAATGCCTTAACCATCAAATAAAAACAATTGCTTCATGAATTTATTGAAGCTTCTTGACACCACTCAAGGGCCTTGAACAAGTTCTCATAACAACGCATAGGAACTTTGTAGGGGTCTTTGGCCTCTAATGCCATGAGTATGTCTTACGCACTATAAATGGGTATTGAGGCATAAACATGGTCAAGAAGGAAACAATGACCTTATGCCATAACTTAACCTTCTTGAGTTCAAGCACCATGAACAACACATAAAAAAACATGAAACAAGCCCTCTCTAGGAAGTCTTTAACATTCAGCTTGATTATTGGTGTTATTACAAGGAGTTGGGCATCTTGGATGGGTGTTTGGTCCTTTAACATACTCAAGGTAAGGGAAAAATTTCCCAACCTTAAACCTTACTTCTCAAGCTCAAGCACCATGGCGAGTCCTTGAACCACCACATATGACCTATGTATGGTATCAATCACCTCAAAGTGGGATATGAGGACTATGATTAGGTTAGTTGTGAACAAAGAATATATTTTGAGATTTAATGAAAGTTAGAGTTGGACAAAAAGGGCCTTGTCCCCTAAATGAAGCTTCATGGGCTTAATAGCCATGAAAAACACCTATACCCACAAAACATGCTCTCTTCTGAGGATTTTTCAAGTATGAGTGGTTTACCAAGGGACATTATGATATTTTTAGCAATACTTATTGGTCTTTGGATCTTGATATGGTCAAGGAAGTATTTCAAGGACTTAGACGTTTAACAAAGCTTCCTGGGATCAAGCATCATTATATTTGCATTGAAACACCTCATGGGACCTTTTTATGGGTTCTTTGGCCTCTAATTGGGGTTGGCACACATCAATTCTTTTGTGGTAGTAATTGATTGATTTAGGACCCTAGACTATGGTCAAAAAGAAAAAACATGGGCCTTACACAAGAAAAATAAACTTCTAGAGCTTATGAATTGCAAATGAGGTCTCTAACCATTACGCATGCCCTCACTAGGGTTATTTCACCTTTGAGTGGTACAACAAGCACTATTAGGAAATTTTACACAAAGAAGATCTTAATTATAACTAGAAAAGGAAAATAGGTCTTATGCCCTTAAAACTAGGTTTTAGTGCCAAATACATTCTTTTAAAACATGTCACAATGAAAGAGTTTTACATGGTTATTATTTAATGTAAAAATAATGTGCTTCTACTTTAATCAAGCATGTGCACTTTTGTAACCATAAAGCATGCATGTCTCTATAACTTTAGCATGTGCATGCTTTTATAACTAAAACATTCGTGCACTTTTATATTGCACACTTATTCTTTTTCTTTAGAATTAGCTTCAAATTCTTTAGCTTTAGTTTAAGAGTGGAAAACCTAATGGTTTTGAATTTCTAAACAAAAGCATATTCGTTTTTCAAATCCCCTATGATTATCTCCATTTTCAAAGAGGTTTTTAAATATATCTCGCATATTCATCACCAGTGAAACTACATACGCACTTATAGAACTTTGTATGTAGCTTCCAAATACATATATATATGAAAAAATATGCAAATTCATATATATATATATATATATATATAGATATATATGAAATTAAAATTAAAATTAAAAAGGACACAATAAGAATACAAAGGAGCGATGGAGTTTAGGGATTTCATGTTTTGTGGAGATTTCTTTCATGTCGCTTCAAACCAAGGTTTCATTTCTCCTGCTATGGATGGAATATGGATTGGTGATTTATCCTCAGTCTTCCTCTCGCACGTGGACAAACTCATTTTCTTTGATATTCCTCAAGAGGACCAATCAACCATTCGATGTGATGCCCTTTTGACCTCCGAAGGAGCCAGATGATAGGGAATGATTGCCACTTCCATTATATCCTATGTTCCAACATTTGTTTCTAGAAATGTAAATATGATGAGATGGTTGAGTATGAAGCGATGGATGAGCTTAATAGGGTACTATTTCTTGCCCTTTGTCCTCAAAATTTTGTCTATCTGTATCCTCTGTCTCAAGGTCGGTGGAGATGAGGGCACTTTTGTCCTTGGTGTATGCCTTGGAATCTTCGCTACAAAGTGTTCCTTCTTATATTTTCAAATATGTGATTCTCGCCTCTCAGTCTGAGAAGAACCATAATAATATTTTCTAGATATTTGTAGAAATATCAATGGGAAGTCTTCTATATTTTGGACAAGAAGCTCAACCTCAGTCTCTTTCCTTAAGCAATATGTTAAAGACAAATGGGGCATGCCAACAAAATTTCAATGTATGCAATACGAAGGGAAGGTTCTCCAAGATTCCTATCAGCTTACAGAGTGCAGTATCACTAAAAACTATACCATAATCCTAAACACAAGGTGGTGTGGGGATGCTCATGGTGCCAAGACTTTAAATGGAAACTCGGGCTCTTTCAAGGAAGTAGTGCAAGGGAAAACTTTAGCCCCTGCAAAACTAAGTGAAAATAATCCAGGCCCCTACATAGTAGACCAAATGGAGCAAGCTCCAACTATGGAAGTCAATCTTTCTGAGGTATCTTCCCTCTTTTCTATCCTCCATTCAAAGGTTTTTATTTACAGATTCATTGGCTCTTGGTCGAAACCTGAAGCTTTATTCCAATGGATTTTCTCTTTTTGGACACCACACTGTGACATTTATTTATGCTCCAAAGTCTTCTTCATAGTCCAAAACATAATTTCCAAGCAAATGAATACTTAACTGAGTTCTCACTTTTTAGAAGTAGCAAAAAATCATCTGATTTTGAAAAGTGTTGATTCATCATACACTTTTTTTTTTAGCATATGTTTGAGACTTTAAATTTTCGTATGTATTAAGTATGCACATTTTTTAAAATGTTAGTGATTTTCATCGCAATTTGAAAAGTATTGATGCAGCATCAACCCCTTTTTTGGGCTTATTTTTGAAACTTAAAATTTTTTGATATATTATTGACAATGGATAATTATGCAAACTTTGAAAAGCACATTTATTAAGGCATATTTCGACACTTTAAATTTTCTGGTGTCTTAAGTACACAAAAAAAAAATGTTGATTATTTAACCATTTTTCAAGTTATCTTATCCTTCTTAATTTTTGTTCTAAGATATTTGTTTTTTAAGCGTTTTCCAAATTTGTGTTTTTTGTTTTTCTTTACAATGTTTTTTTATAATGAAATTTTGAATTTTTTTGCAAAGTTTAAAAATAATAATAAAATTAATATTTGAGGTTAGAAATTTCTATTATATATATATCATTAATTAATACTTCAATACACATAAAATTGTCATTAAAAAATAATATTTTTAAACACTCCACAAAAAATACACATTTTGCATATAGATATAATTAAAAAATAAAGTATTTCCGGACATTTTCGCTAAAAATGACATGTTAAATAAAATATTATTATGAAAAAATTGAATTAAAAAAGTTGGAAATTGCAAATTTTTATGAATTTTAATGATGACACTGGTTTTTTTTTCCAAAAAAATAATTCAGAGAAATTTTAAGTAAAATAACAAAAAACAAAAGAAATTAAACATACAATTTTAAATAAATAAATAAAATAAATGTTACAGGAAATAATACTTACAGCGAAAAGAACTTAATATTTGACAGGAATAAAAATATCTCTTTCTAAATGAATTTAAAAACTATTTGCTTCCTTTATCTATAAACAACAAGAAGACCTTATCATAATTTCTACAACCCCTCATATTCTATTAACAGTTCTCAATTTGAAGTTTCAAATAAAAGAAATAGCAAAACCAATCCATGGTATGACAAAGATTGTAAAAGTGCGAGGAGAGCAATTAAGGAAGTTGTTGATGAATCTCTTAAAATGGACAAGATAAAAATGTACAAAGCCCTAACTAAAAGGAAAAAGAGGCAGTACATTCATCAAAGACAAGAGAATCTCTGACACCTCTCTAAGGTAGCTCCTAAGAAATTTTGGAGGCAGATTTTGACTAGGAAGACTAAAGATAATAATAAAATTGCTCTTCACGATTGGAATTCCTATCTTAAAAAGCTTTACATTTAAGCATATATTCTTCAGTGAAAGAGTTCTAAGGCTGGTGAAAGAGTTAAAAACATACTCTATATATTCTTCGCATATATTCTTCGGTGAAAGAGTTCTGAGGCTCAGTGAAAGAGTTAAAAACATACTCTATATATTCTTCGCATATATTCTTCGGTGAAAGAGTTCTGAGGCTCAGTGAAAGAGTTAAAAACATACTCTATATATTCTTCGCATATATTCTTCAGTGAAAGAGTTACGAGGCTCGGTGAAAGAGTTAAACACGTACCCTATATATACTTCGGTGAAAGAGTTCTGAAGCTCAGTGAAAAAGTTAAAAACATACTCTATATATTCTTCACATATATTCTTCGATGAAAGAGTTTTGAGGCTCGGTGAAAGAGTTAAAAACATGCTCTATATATTCTTCGCATATATTTTTCCGTGAAAGAGTACTCTATATATTCTTCGCATATATTCTTCGGTGAAAGAGTTAAACACGTACTTTATATATTCTTTGCATATATTCTTCGATGAAAGAGTTCTGAGGCTCGGTGAAAGAGTTAAAAACATACTCTATATATTCTTCGGTGAAAGAGTTCTGAGGCTCGGTGAAAGAGTTAAACACGTACTCTATATATACGTCAGTGAAAGAGTTCCGAGGATCAGTGAAAAAGTTAAACACGTACTTTATATATTCTTCGCATATATTCTTTGGTGAAAGAGTTCTGAGGCTCGGTGAAAGAGTTAAAAACGTACTCTAATATATTCTTCGCATATATTCTTCGGTCTGCGGGCTGGGATGGGCACGGGTGATCTGCAATCAAGTTTGCTGATATCAGGTGCACACATTCCTTATCTTTTTCTTTTTCTAATACATATTTGCTCATATAATTTCAAGTATGAATATTTCACCACAGTTACCAAAGATTACCAAGGGCAGACCTAGCACAGTTACTCTACAAGGCCTTTATGAGTATATAGAGTCTTTAGAGAAACGTAGAGAGAAGAGAAGCCAAGCTACAAAAAGAGTTAGAAGCCATGCTAGAAAGTAAATTTGCATCTCTTGAAGACACGATCCAAAAACAAATAGAAAATAAAATAGAACTTTTGGAGAATAAAATGGAGGCAATGGAGATTAGATTTCAGGTTATAGAAAAACAAAACCAAGATACTAACCAACCATCCCAGGAAAAAGATGTTGATACTTTAGAGAGTCTTAAAATGAAAGACATGATTAAAGAACTAGAAGAAAAAGTTAATAGCC
>APFE031635491.1:132738-165029 GCA_000404065.3 Pinus taeda | reverse complement strand
CCAATCGAGATGTCGAAATATGTGCCAACTAAGAAGAGGGGGAAGCTCGTCATCCCACCACCTCCTATCACATTTAAGCGGGGGGAGATGGCATGGCTATCCTACCATGTGTAGTCGCACATGTTAATCGCAATACATCCCTTCGCATTAAGATGGAAACTCGCATTCCCTTTGTGAGCTCTTGGCCTGTTTGCCATGGCTTTGTGTTCTTTTGCAATCTTTGTGGCAATCCTCCCCCACCACAAGTGAGATATTTCTCACACGACTCTAGCTTTATGGAAACTTTGTTGCATGAAGGCCTCAATCCCCTAGAGGATGACCTTCATCACACACACCTTGTGTTGATAGTTCAAGCATGGAGCAAGGAGGTCACAGTTGAGAAAGCAACTCATGGGACATTGAAAGCAGTTGTAGCAAGGGATAAAGCCAAAGGAAGAAGTGGTTGGCAAGGACTTGAGCTTCATCCACAGTATCTAAATACACAGTGGGAAGATAGTTGTGACATAATTTTCTTTATGTCCAATCCTTGCAACATTCTCAATTTGGTAGTATTTGTGTGGTCATCTTTGGTTTATGGTTTGCATGGCATCTTGGTGGTGTGGAATTTGATTGGTGTGCCCACACTTTTATCGGTCTTAGAACCTTACCTAAGCTACTATATGTATGCTTATCCTCTATCACTACCAATTACTCTAATTCCTAGACCTTTCTAGCAACTGACTATTAAGTTTCTTCTAATATTTTCCTGAACCCTATCAACTCGTTTCGTTGGTTTTCCCTTCTACTAGGGAGCGTCTTTAACTAGGCTACTCTTCTTGTTGAGTACCATGCCTCGCCAGAAAATGTGATCTCTTTAGGGGTTTGCAAGTTGAGGCCCTCAAGGTCGACCTCAGGCTTAATCCCAAGCTCATAATGCTGCGGCTATATTACACTCCTCCACCCCTTTAGAAATCCAAGAAGAAATTCATCAGTTAAAAATCTTAACTACAAATGATTGCCAAGCCTATTCTGATTTTAACATCCAAAACGAAGTAGCTAGTTGGGTTCCCGAACCTAAGCATATTAGGGGACAAAGGAGCCAATATCTCAATTTCAAAACCCTCCATTAGGAAATGAAGACGTTTCTAGGTAGGGTCCTTAAAGAAAAGCACAAGAACCACAATGACATTATAGCTTGTCTTAATGAAATTCAACGAGTCCAATGCCACAAATGGTCATTTCTTGTCAGCTTGGATGTCTGCTTGACCCACATAGAGGGCCATCTACAATGCAGCCTCAAGCCTCCAATTCCAACAAGCACAAGCGCCCAGGATTCGTCCCCAATCACTTCCTCGAATAATGTATGCTTCTTCTAACCTCTTGGCTAATGTTTTTAACTTTCAATAGAGTAGTTTCTTTAAGCAATTGTGTAGCTAGCAATAACTAGTAGTTGAATTTTTATATATCTAGCTTAAGGCATGTTAGAAACTTGAACTGCAAGCCAATTTTATTCTAGGATAATTTTCACTGACAAATAGTAGACCACTATCAACAAATCTAGTTTTTAGTGTGATAGACTGTGACAATGCTAAAGTTAAATAGTGATCTCATATTTTGTATAGATGTTATTTTAAGGCAATAAAAACTTTGATCAACTAAATATATATATTTGTTTTTTTATTTTTTTTTATTATTTTTATTTTTATATATGATTTTTACGAACAAGTAAAACTCAATCTTTACTACTATTTAAATATATGTAAAATAATCATTTTATTTATATAACTTTACAATTGCCTCTAGAAATTCCATTTTTGAGTTTTACATGCTTGAACATTATATTTTGGAGAAAAAGTAATATAATTTTTTGAGTCATACAAATTTTACATCAATAAAATTATAATTTCTGAAACTAATTTGACTTTCTATATTTTATATTTTTATACTATATTCGTGCATACATCTCTAATAATTTGTTATTATTTTTTTCAACTCAAACTTGTGATTTTAACCATCAAATTATTTCTATCTTTTAACATTCAATAAATTCTTATTCCCAACTCATTGTTTTTATTATCAAATTATTTTTATTTTTTAACATTCAATAAATTCTTATTCCCAACTCATTGTTTTTATTATCTTAAATAATCATCAAAACGATTATTATATTGCATTTTAGATCTTTAATTTATATTGTATTTGAAATAAAGTTAAAATTTTATAATTTAACATAAATGCTTAAATCATTTAATTTACTAATGTATTGGAAATAAAGTTAAAAAAAATAATTTAATATTAAATTTCCTTTTTTATTGTTATATTCTTTTTAATATTTTTAAATAAGAAAAATTGGAAAAAAATCAGCATTTTAAGGTACTAAAAAAGTATAATTATGAATGTCTTCATATCTCTATGATTCAATAAATAGAAATTATTATGAATGTGTTCATATGTTCATATCTCTGTGATTCTATAAATGTAAATTTTGGTGTATATAAAGAAAGTATGGATATTACATGATAAGTTTTAAATTCATTTGATTGGGAATATTTCAAGGATGGAAATTTATGTTAAAATTAAGAAATCTCTATGAATTTTACCTGAAAACTATAAAATGTTTAATGGTATCTTTGCAAAAATATTCAAATTTGTAGTCATTTTGTATATCGTCTTTATAAAATTTTGAATATTTTTAAAATAATTGTATACTATAAAATTTGAATGAACCATTTTTAGAAAAAATAGAAATTGGCGAATATCTTTTTTTCCAAAATACATCCAAAAATTAACCCTAAAATTTTCCCAGATTTTTCTTTTTTTATAACTTTTTTAACTAATTTATTCAAAATTTTAATTAAAAATTAGAAATCTATAATTTAAAAATTATTAAATTTATATAATTAAAAATGTCCTTTTAAAGACACTAAATTATTTTTATATGGAAAAATTATTTTTAAATTATGAAACTAATCATTTAACCAGAAATCTCCCCAGATTTCGAGGCGAAAAAAAAAAGAGTCATCACCAAATTAAAATACACCTAAAATGTATAATTAGATTTACATCATCATAAAGCATACTTTAATCGAAACTTCAATACATTGCTTCTATAATTTTTTAATTAAGACCCTCATTTTTTATTTAGATGATTCAAAATTTTGGATATGAATTTTTGGTCATCTGACCTCAAGTTCAGTCATTGATATTTATCTATACATTGAAAGCATACTGGCATCAGGTGGATATAACCGAGCGTTGACAGGTGTTTCTCCTTATCCACAAACTCCGTTCGTGTCTAAGATTATGAGCATAATAAAAACATGTTTAAAATGATGAACATAATAAAAGCATCACAGTTTGCCAGCAGACCACCTCGAGCTTTATCCAGTATCCAATACAATGTAAATGGTTTCTATCACTATAGAAGTTATGAAACATATAGGACAGATCACTTTGGATGGAGAGCACGGTCTCCATACACAAATTCAAAATCTAAGTACCTAAGAAAACTTTAGTAATTGCTGGTATATATATATCTATATATATCCGATTGCATGTTCTGTATTATTAAATGTCAGCTGTGGAACCAGGCAACCAAAGCATGGACAGGGTCAGACATCAGTCTGCATATGAGTAGAGGTGATATCCAGTAAATTTGGAGAAATCATTTCATTTGCATCAATGGGCAAAAAAGCACTTCACTAAGGATGCCGTTTTCCTTTCTCTAGCCTTCACCTATCAGTCCATGGAGATTGTCAAACTCAGGTCCATGTAATGACACCATCCATCCTGTGGGTCCTAAAACTACAAAATTTCTTAGCATGTGTATTATGTAAATTCTATGGAACCATCTACTCCAATACTTGCACTTTGTTGTCATTTCCCATTTAATTCTACTCAATGGTTTGTGTTTGACTACGAAAATAACTACAACAATGTTTGTACTAACAGTGCAAAACAACCAATTCAATATTTTCTATTGTTATTGAACTTTGCACACAAAATCCACTAATATCTTTGGAGGCGATGTATTGCCTTTGTTCAAACTTGCGTTCTCCAAAAGTGCAGGCTTGCCTTTCAAAACAAATTTGCTACATGTTCACCTTGTTGACAAACACGGGCAACTCAATATAACCATCAACGTTGGTGAGAATTTAATACATCGATTAGCACCATTCTCCATCCTGGTGCCAACGTGCACATACAAAGTTTGATCTTCGAGCCAAATCCACATACGAAAGAGGTGAGGTAGGATATTGCATAGTGCTCAATCTAAGAACCAATATTGAGCGCATACCTTTGGTTCAGACGCAATGCCAGCATGCACTAGAAACTAACACGGGTGGCATCGGAGCAGCACACAATTCCTATGTACTTAGCTCAATAGCAACCATGAAAAATTTCAAGGATAGATGCTTATTTTAAAGTTTAAAAATTTTGGCTAATCTTACAAGTTTCTAATATGAAAATTGTAAAAAGATTTATGATATTTTTATAAAAGTATTTAGATTTCTAATTATTTTATATTAGTCTATATAATTTTTTGTGATTTTTAAGGTATAATAATTTTAACCAAAAAATTGGTCAAATTACTTTTAGAAATAATGGAAATTGATGATTTTTTTTGGGAAGAGCATGGAAAATTAGCCCACCTGCAAGTATTAGCCCTTAAAATTTTCCCCAATAAAAACTATTATCACTTCATATCACTAGAATAATTATCATTACATGCTATATCTAACAGATGGCCAGTGTGAGAACATCACAACAATTATATGCTTCGCTCCTATTACATGTTGTTCACATTGCTTTCTCTTTAACTACTTTCCAATATTGTTCTTAAGAGGCTTTAAAATGCTCATTAGCACTACCGCATAAAACTAATGCATTTCGCATATGCTTCGCTTACACCTTAACAATACCTTCGAAGATTTCTACATGCAAGTGCAACAACAATTAGCCTATTGCTGTGCCCCAATGTATTTGTTCAAGAACGTTACGCAAAATCATTGTAGAGGTTCTCATAACCTTGATAGTGCCCTGTCAACATTCGTTCATCCCTTGAATGACCAAATTTGTTGTCTTTTGCAAAGAGCATCATTCAGAGAATAATTTCATTTCTACCAACATCCATCTGTTGCCTTTGCATTCTCACTGTCTTAAAATCTGCCTTTAATAATTGTCAACACTCACTGAGATCAAGTGGCCTAATAGATTGACAATTATATCAATCGCTCTCGCTTACTCATTAAACGACATTAGTTTCTAGAAGCAATTTAACCACTACATCATTATCAAGAAAGTTTCAATCTGTCACCTAACTTCACTTTTCTTTCAAGAGCTGTGGAGGTCAATTCAGTTGTGCTCTGGCAGTAGGGCAGAGGCAGTATATCTCAATTATCTCAGGTTTCGATCCTTCTTGTATTCATGTTTGGGAGTCTTCGAAGCAACAAACCCACTCTTGCAAAAATTGGAAAATTCATGTTAAGAAAAAAAAACTATAAAGGCTTCCACAATTTTGCATTCATCCTTACTTTTTGAAAGATACCTCTCGTTAAGCATAGCTACTCCTTTTTCATCTAACCGTAAGTATAAAGAAGAATTAACAAAATCTTTGAGACCTTTGCCCAAAACACTAATCCTCTTCAATAATCCTCTTTTTACTCTCAAACATGTCTGACTTGTTACTTTCATATAGGTTCAATAGCCAAGGAGGAGCTACAAGATAAACTAGATTCCATTCCACTCACCCCTAACTGTTATTTTGTGTGTCAGGTTTGTCTTTTCCCCTGGGCATCTTTCCTCCCAATTCCAGAGAAATAACTATTGCTAACAACAGGGCATCAGTCATAAAATAGAACTAAATGTCAATAAAAAATCTCTGAATTTAATAAAACAAAGTTTGATAAACTCCTAAGAAATTGCTAAGAAATTAACTGATATTCTAACATTTATCGAGGTATGACATCCATTCTTGTGATGTTTTAATGCTCTTACGAATTGTAAAGCAGCACTCCCACAGTTTAATGAATCCTTGACATTGTATTCAGATAATGAAAACTTTTAGTAGTCCGTTGTTGCAATTCTTGAATACCTACATCCAGAGTGGATTTTTCACTGTTAAAACTTGTTATTTGTTCTTGCCTCGTCAATGTTGTGGTCAATGTTGTGCGCTCTAGTATATATTTGTCAGTTTGAGTTTTTTGCTTCCACTACAGTGCTTCTAACCTACCCCAGTTCACTATCCTGAAAAAGAAAAGTCCCATTAACACCACTGCGAACAGAGAGACTGAGATTTCACCTGTGCTAAAAGTCCTTAAAGACAGAGCCAGCATGCTTTAGGATAATCTTTCCATCAAAAAACCTAAGTCTCCATTTATCAAACCACTTTATTAAATATTTATCAAATAAATCTCATCTACAAAATCTTTTTACCTGACTTCATTAGTTATTGATTTTAACTTTTTCTCTCGAGTGTTAGATGGCCAAACTAAAAGATTTATACAAAGTTTATGGTCAAAAGTATGAGAACTTAAGTCTCCATTTATCAAAGCAAAATAGAGATTCAGGATAAGTTTTATGTGGTCTTTAATAACTGTCCAACACTCACTGAGGACATGTAGCTTAGTGGGTTGACACTTAACAATGATATCAATGGCCCTTGCTTATTCATAAAAAGACAAACAGTTTCTAGAAGCAATTTACCACTACATTATCAATAAAGAAAGGTTCAGTCTGTCACCTTACTTTACGTTTCTTTCAAAAGCTGTGGAGGTCAATTGGGTTGTGCTCTGGCAGCAAGGCAGAGGCAGTATATCTCAATTATCTCAGGTTTCCATCCTTGTTGCATTCATGTTTGGGGTCTTTAAAATGAAAAACCCACTCTGGTCAAATTGCTTCTTGAAACTAATGTCTTTTTATGAGTAAGCAAGAGCCATTGATATAACTGTCAACCCTGTTGGAATTTCTAAGTTTAACCCGTTAGAAATTCTTCTTGTGCTATCTGATTTATTTCTTCCTACTTGTTCAATTACTTAACAAGTTATTTACTATGTAAATATTGAAAATAAATACAAGTACAGTATCAACACATGCAGATCATCAACTGAAAGTAAACAAGCACACAAGTGACACCGTTGTTTTTCGACTAATGTCCCCGGAAAAAACCCAATGCGGGAAAGTCGGTGCAGCTATTCAGAGGGTTTTATTATTATGCAATTTCAGAATACAACCTGAGTGCCAGAAATGGCTCACCCAATAGAGAATGCCCTCGATAGTAGTACCTCTTAGTCGGAGACATATATTCCGGCTAAATTATCAGATGAACGATCCCACAGCTACAATGCAGCTTCTGTTGCTCTACTTCACTCTGATAGGGACTGCGTCACCTTATCCAGCTCTCCAGCTCTCAGTCTGTCCCACAAAATACTCCCAGCGCTGCCTCTAGGCCCTGCGTCACCTCCTGGACCCACACGCTGGCGCTCTCTGGCTCTGCTCAGCTCCTAGGTGCATCTGCATAGCCTCTAGCTGGCTCTGCGCTAATCCTCCTGGTGCTAACTCTGCCTCTCTACTATGTGTTCACTGCCCCTCAACTGCAACTCTGATCACTCACTCAATTTCCTCAACAAACCCTGCCCCAGAAAATCGAGTTCTTGATCTCTCTCGGTGTGTTCTCCAACTGACCCTCAAGCCTCCTCTTATACTTTTCTCGTTGGTCCATCAACGGCCGAGATTAAATTTCTAATCAACAGCTAAGATTAGATTTGACTTGATCCATAACTCTTGGACCCTTCTAACTCAGTTTTATATTAATACCCATCAATATTTTATTTTTTTTAAGTTTACACTTAAGAACTCCATTAAAAATATTATTTTAATATCTCCCAAACCGGTTAGAATCTGCCCAAACCATTTTTGGGTCTTGGAGATCTCATGTGCTTTAGCCTCTCCACCAATTTTCATGGCTAGAGCACATCCGATGTTACCCCAAATCAACAAACGCATTAAGCTACTTGACCTCAGTGAGTGTTGGACAGTTATTAAAGACCACATACTTTTGACACAAAACTTATTCTGATTTTCTAGTTTGGTCATTTAACACAGGAAAATTCACATACTTTCTCTATAAAACATATCTAAATTTCAACATTATTGAGGTAAATTACAGCTATCTATGAAAATTGACTCCAAAATTGTCCACTTTCTTGATATTGCATTTTCCAAAATCCGTGCTCAATGATACTGTAAAAAGAAACAAACGATAAAACAAATATTCTACAATGAAACAAGAAATTCAATCAATAAGGGTTGAGAAAAAGAACAGGATAGTATATCAATGTGTAAGCATTCATCTGTCTCCTGCAGAGAATGGAATGCAGAAAAAACAATTCTTTCTATAAATTGCACATGTTTTCAACCAAGTAATATCATTCAAGGAAACAACAGAAAAAATGCAGATTGTTGTCCATGCAACAGCTGAATTCCTCCAACAATAAGACGCATGTGTATGCACCAGACATCACAGATAACAATTGACAGAACAAACATTCCATATACACTCAAACTCAACTCAAAAAGCTCTTTAAACATTGACAAGCAAAGATCTCAACTAAACCATGCAGATAGACTTGTCGAATGAGGATATAAATTTTTCAACTAATACTTAGTAACTAGATCCCTTGTTGACAATGCCATTTCAAATCCTAAAAAGCTCTGGCACTTGAACCCAGCAGTTAAACAATATAGAACGTCTATCAAATGCAAAGATAAAATTGTTTATTTATTAGCTGAAGGAGATTTCCAGAGACACGTTGCCTTAATAAAACATAAATTTATCTCCAGGAGATTAATCGGAAATTATATCAACTAATTCTTACTACACTGGCATTTGAAACTAGATCCCTTGTTGACAATGCCACATTCAAAATCGTCAAAAGCTATGGCACTTAACTCAGCAGTCACAATATAGAACGTCTCTCAAATGCAAAGATAAAATTGTTTATTTATTAGCTGAAGGCACTTAAACCCAGCAGTCAAACAATATAGAACGTCTATCAAATGCAAAGATAAAATTGTTTATTTATTAGCTGAAGGAGATTTCCAGAGACACGTTGCCTAAATAAAACATAAATTTATCTCCAGGAGATTAATCGGTAATTATATCAACCAATTCTTACTACACTGGCATTTGAAACTAGATCCCTTGTTGACAATGCCATTCAAAATCCTCAAAAGCTATGGCACTTAAACCCAGCAGTCAAACAATATGGAACGTCTATCAAATGCGAAGATAAAATTGTTTATTTATTAGCTGAAGGAGATATCCAGAGACACGTTGCCTAAATAAAACATAAATTTATCTCCCAAAGGAGATTAATCGGTAATTATATCAACCAATTCTTACAACACTGGCATCAAGAAAATAACCATTACGTATAGAAAGTAGGCTGAATAATTCATATAAAAATGAATTCCTAGCAAAACTTTCTATGAGATAAATAAGAGGCCATAATTTAATCCCATTGCTTCTCTCTGTGAAAAGTAAATTCCGAAATATTGATGGTGCTCTTATTGTCAG
This sequence comes from Pinus taeda, assembly GCA_000404065.3. Taxonomy (NCBI): domain Eukaryota; kingdom Viridiplantae; phylum Streptophyta; class Pinopsida; order Pinales; family Pinaceae; genus Pinus; species Pinus taeda. The sequence goes on along the minus strand of APFE031635491.1, from coordinate 155,473 downwards.
ATGCAACAACATCATAAGGTGATGATTCACCAAATTCTGTTGGTATATTCTTCCAGTGCAAAGAAGGTTCCCATTCTGCTTCCTTCAAAACTTTCAAAATTTCCTCAACGACAATAATGCTACCCTCTGCTGAGAAATGAATACCATCTCTGCAGGGACAATGTGTAAAATCATTTCCTTGATAATCTCTTATAAAAGTGAGGTGTAAAACATAAAGAAATGAGTGTGTTTCCCTATTTCTACCAATATCACTCGCAAAGTGGCATAAATATAAGATGTATGTTAGTAATTTATGCATATTTAAATGATAAATTGAAAAATGCCTATATGCAGAATTTCATTTTTAATTATGCTTCAGAATTTGTAAAAGAGGTCATCAGAGTCCCATCCCTACTTCCGACCAGATTCATCAAGGATGAATTGCATTTGGAAGTACGAGGGGTTTAGCAGGATGGTTTTCTAATAGATTTGATTCCCAATGTGTTTCTAGCATGTACCAAAACCCCTGCACTCTAAAGAGATCAAATCAAAAAAGGCAAGACATTTCATGAAATATAAGCAGGAAAATTGAGTTGATGCAGACCCAAGTCCAAATAAGTGTTATTCCTTTTCCTTATGCTAGGCGTTCTTTTTTTCTGAAATCTTCCATTCTAAGTCTGCTGTTTTTGCATGAGAAGGTCAAGATTGAAACATGGTTTGTTGGACTTGTATCCTTGAGAAATTGCTAAAATTGGCAACTAGGGCCAAATTCCTCTATTGGACAACTCATCTGTTGGAAATGATTATTGCATTGAATTCCTCTTTTCGAGAGGACCAAAATCGATCTATAGATCACCAAATTTGGATAAGGAAAAATATTTATTTTTTGAAAGAAATTCTATAAGTCATGATTTTATTAAGGCAGGAAAAATTGAAAATTTGAAATTTGAATTTGTCTCCAAATGTCAAGGTTGGCTTCACCTCCATAAGGACAAAACGTCATGTTTAATTGTATATAAGGGCATTCTTCAATCTCATTTCATACATAGAAAATCTCGTGTGATATCTCTGAGGGAGCCACAGCTTGAAGAAGCAGGAGGACGAGTCATTTGGGTTTAATCTATCTCCCTCAGGACTGTGGGACGAGTCGTTTGGGTTTAATCTATCTCCCTCCGGACCGTGTTCATATAAGGCAGCTGGCCGCAGGATTTAGGGTTATTCTGGATAATGTTTTGGCATCTCTTCTGGGTTTGGATCTCTCCTTCAGCAGGACGCTTTCCTTCTATGGTGTCACAGGTAGGCCGCAGGCCTGTATGTCTTGAAACCTCAAGGCCGAGAGGTATTTCTGTGTTGCAGAATAGGCCGCAGGCCTATATCTCTTGTTCAGGAAGATAGATGTCTAGCCTAAGGGCTAGTCACCAGCCTTTATTGACAGTGAATAAGATCAGAGAGGATTAGAGGCCCACTGCAGTGATTGTGGCAGTGATTGTGGAAGTCTGGAAGATGAGGAACGAAGGTATGGCAGGTTAACCATAAACCCTAACCTGTGATCAGTATTACAGCAGCTCCTGAAACATGTTTTGTCAGATCTGAGGAGTGGTTTTGCCATCTTCCTGTCTAAGGACATTGTTATTAGAATGTCAAATTGCAAGTCTATGTTAGTGTACTCTCTCTTTCTCTCTGCTGAATTTTTGATATTAATAATAAGAAGAATCGATAAAGGGTTTTCCCCATCATGGGGTGTTTGCTTGGCTTGAGACAATTACTGTGTTCTCTTGTCTTTGCTTGTTTTCTGCACTTATGTTCAATGTTCTTTCTTCAGTTACTATGATTTCTAATGGAATAAGAATTGCTAATGGCTTTATAATGTAATGAAGTCTCTGACCTAAGCAAAGAACATGTTATCTCCAAAATTTAACACAAGTCTACCTCCCTTTGGCTATACAACTGAATTATTGCTGGTAGTTTCACCTTGATCTTCGACAATAGTGAAGAAAAGGAGGTGTTTTCTCTAAAATCCCTGTCAATAATTTGTTGAGGATCCTATCTCCTCTTATTCTTTTTTCTATTTAAGACCCATAAAAAATAGGCCACTTTGAACAACAGGGGAAAAGGCAAAGTCTTCATCACCAAGAGATTCAACAGATTCCTTCTCAAGTAAACTATATTCCTTTATTGAATGAAACTATCTAGCTCGAATCCGCATTATATCCAATTCATCTTCATCACAGGACAATGTTTTTGGATATTTATACAATCACAATGGTGGATCCATGCCTTTCTGCTACAATCATGACCCGTAAAGAAAGTCTAGAGGTCTAGTTCAACGTTTCTTCTTCTTTGAATTCTCCTTTTCAAGGTTTTGGTCTTGTTTCCCATCATCAGGAGAAAAAATGAAGCAGCTTAAGTCTAACATAAGGCTATGGTGCAATCCAAATATCAAAGACCAAGGGGAATAAAAGAAGCTACAGACTGATACACTAGAAAGGATTCGGGAGAAAAGTGAGGACGTAAACCTGCAAAAATCCCTTTTTCCAAACCCAGTTGAATGAGGAAAATCACTAGACTCAAGTGAGGAATGGCTTGACTGGAAGCTGGAGACAAAAGTACCAAAATACTTTCACTGCATCACCAGTACCCAAAGGGTGAATAACTACATCACAGAGATAATCACAGAAATCAGCCAAGCTCTTAAAAATCACATACAAGTTAAAGTAGGAACTTCTCACTTCTTTGCAGACCTACCAAGGATCATATAATTAGAGGAGAAGCACAAGAAATTATGGTTATAAGCTGCACGCTAAGTCGCACGACATGAGGAAATTGGACACCAAGGACACTAAAATACGAGTACCTGACACGTGACAGGGGGAGCTGGCACATGACACGGAGGACATGTTATATATATATATATATATATATATATCTATATATTACACAAATTCTCATTCAATTTAGAAACTAAAACATGTACATGATTATGATACAAATTTAATCATACATTATGCATACAATCATGATTCATCAATGATACAATTAGTATTTACTACCACAACAATGATGATAAATTGACAAACACAAGAAATTAACCATCAACTACATTTTTCACATTAAGTCATCAAAATCAAAATGTATAAAACAAATAATGAGTCCTGACTCACTAAGTCACAGATACTATATGTGGGAATGCCAATTGCAAATAGCAAATACAAAAGAGGGTAGATATTAAAATTTAAAACCATAGAACAAGATGGAAGAATCTCATAGGTTATAGCTCATCTATGAAAAATTCTGAAGCTACACATCAGAAATCCTATTGCAATCACTGGTTTATCATCTCCTACTTGTTCTTTACAATTAACAAGTTATTTAATTACTTAAACAGCGATGAAAACACTATTGCAGCCTACACATACATACAAATCATGAACTGAAATACACTGAGACAATCACACAAGGGACACCATTATTTTTGGACAATCGTCCCGGAAAAATACAACTCGGGAAAATTGTGCAGCATATAGAGGGTTTGTGTTATTAAGCAGATTCTTGAATACAACTAGGGTGCCAAATGCGGCTCACCCAACAAAGAATAACCTTGGCAGAAGTACCTCTATCTGGAGACAAATATTTCGGCCAATCCAGCAACTGGATGATCAAACCCCACATATGACAAATGTTGTCCCCGGTGCTAGGCAGCAATGGCTGCTCCAAGCTCTGCGCTGAAACTGCGTCAACCTCTCAATGAGCCTTCATTGCTCAGAAAGTCGATACGTTGAACTTCTCTCTCTCTGCTCCACAGACAACATCCAGCATTGCCTCTAAGGACTTGCATCATCCTCTCTAGCCTCTGTGTCACCCTCTCTGGAGCTGCGTTGTCTCTCCTAGTGCTACTCTGCCTCTCTACTATGTATTCTTCGGCCTTGGACTGAAGTCCCTCCGCTGAATTCTTGTCCCACATGCTAACAAGAATATCCTGTATGGCAGTCAAGAAGGCCTTTGTTGATGTCTCATACTCAAGGCACTCGTTTTGAAAAATAATGATCCTTGTTGCCGCAAAATCTAGCAGGCCTTATGGAGGGGTACCCCACAAAGCAATCACTAGACCAAGTGACAACAATAAGGTAATAGCCCACTGTCACCACAGCTATTACCCCTTGCTCTTAAAGGATTTTCACAAATGGGAGAAGTCCCAGTATAAGGTCACCTACATGACATATTCAAGGTTTAGAGGTTCAAGGTAATAGAATAGCTTACTTAGGGATGGGTCGGCTTAAGAACGAGGTTCAAACTATGAGAAAAGGAAATTTGGATCCCAAATAGAGGCCAAATTGAGGCAATGCAAGAGTTAGGGTTTGATTGATATGTTGTGAGTTGGGGTGACTTAAGGTCAAGATGCTAGGAAAAGGTTTCCAATAATAAGTATTAGCAACGTAAAGGCACTTGAAACCTTCAACACACCCTCAAGTTGAAGCTCCAACCAAAATAGGGTTTTATCATGTTGACCATGTACATGTCAACAGTCCAAGAATCAAGGTATAAAGCAGCACAAACAAAAAAATCAGTCAATCCCAAATTTTGCAAGTTTATTGTAAAAATGATTTAGTATGACTATTAAGCCATGTAACAACACCTAGGTAAGCCTATGATTCTTCTCAAAGTGTTTCACTCTAGGGAATTTTTTAACCTCCCCAAATTATGTGTGTTTGTAAACACGGATAATTGGCAAAGTTTTTCTCCCAATATACCCCAAAGCTAAGGTGGAACTCATTGACAAGGTATTAGGTGAGTCTTAGTGTTTATCGAGTCTATGTATTTTTCATACTAGATCATGTGTCTTGTTGCAGAATTTGGTTGGGTCTCAAGTGGTCTATGTCTATGTGTATTTCCCCTTCTAAGAGTTGAATTATTATTTTGATGTAAAAGTGTGTTTAGAAACATTTTTGGTGAACGGTTCCTCATAATTAGAATACCATTACCAAAATATTTTTTAGATACACTTAGAGAGTGGAAAAATAATTAATCCCCTCTTGAGCCTTTTTAATTTTAATTTATGGCAAAAATTAAAAATTAAATTAGCCAGAAATTATCCAAAAAATAAAATGAGGGGAAAATTAATTACCCTCCAAGTGGAAAATTCATCAAATAATTATTTGAGGCTATTTTCAAAGGAAAAATTCAAGTCAAAGATAAAATGCCTCATTTCCAAAGCAAGACCCAGTCCAGAAATTCGTGGGGACAGAAAAGATTATTTCCCAGCAAATCGAATTTTTTGGGCCAAGCAGATAATTATTTTGCACAAATAACGAAAATTCTATTTTGGTCCAAAAGTCAAAGTTTGACCCCTCCAACACAATAAACAAGGTCGAATTTTTTTGGAGATTTGTGCCAACTAATCCAGGGATCAAATTTTTTCTTCTAAGATTAAGCCATGGATCGATGCAACTAGCCATTATTTCCACTTGTAGGGGTTATTCCCTCATTTTTATATATAAGGAAGCTCTCAAGCTCCTCATTGTATATTCGAACTCACTAAATCGAAGAAAAAAAAATTGTATTGAGCTAAGCTCTGCTGGAATTTTTGCATTAATAAAAAGACTTTGGGTTTTCAATTCAAGGTGTCTCTCGCTTAATGATTCATGGTATGTGTTGAATGTGCTTAATGCTCCAATTTTGTGCTATCATTGAAGATTATTGTTTCATAGCTAGTGGTTGGACTATCGGTATCTTGCTTTAGGTTTTTGGCTAGAGTAAGCACTTAGAAGTTGGTAGATCTAGCAGGTATCTCTAGATCTCTAGCATATTTGTGTGAATTGAATCCCTATGAAACTAATGATCTATTTTTCAAGTGTATATAAATATTTCAGGTGATTCATCCCATTGGGAAAGCCCAAGTTCATGGACTTTGAGGTGATCACATTTTGTTTGGACCCTGAGCCTATCTAACGAATCTATTTTGTAGAGTTTGGGTGTGCATTAAAATTAAATTATTTCCATCAAATTATCTTGCAAAATTTTCTTTGGGCTATAAATGAATTATTTGTTGATTAGAGCTAATGTTTTCTTGTAGATTATTGTAAATAATTTGTAAATTATTTTTTTTGTAAATTATTTCTAACCCTTGTAAATTATTTTTCTCATTTGTAAATAATAATTTTGGGGTTTTATTTGAGAAATTTCTAGATCTTGTGTCTTGGGCTTTATTTACTCATCTTGCAGGTGCCAAGGGACTAAAATTTCAAAGAGAAACTCAAATGTGAGGGTCCTAGCCCTCCCCTAGCCTAGACGACTAGGGTTTGAAGGGTTTTCAGCCTTAGAAGGAGCCGTCTAGCCTAAGAGAGGAAGTCATTCAACCTATGAGGGTTGACTTGGGGTCTAGACACCTCAAACTACAAGACCCAAGTGATAATTTTGCAACGTCCAGCCTCCTTGAGTAAGCTACTAGCCCTAGAGGGCTTTTTTGCTGCTACATCCGGAGTTTTTCTTGAGCATTTTTCTTCTGGAATGGTTTTGCAGGTGGATCTTCAAGGTCAAAGTCATTTTGGGCATTTCCTTAACCTTTTAAGGCTAGTTTGGCCTACCCACAAGGGTTAGAGGCCATTCTTGGCCTAGCTAGAGGGGTTTGAGGGCTAAAATCCCCAGCTGCAGCCCCTTTTTAGCCTCCACAAGAGGGCCGCAAGCCTAATTAGGCCTTGAAGACTAGGCCGCAACCCTAGAAGGGCCTAAATTCTTTTTGGCAAGTGATTTCAAGGGCTAATACTTTGTCTTGCAGGCCTAGAGGAATTTTAGGGCAAAGGTTTGAACAATTTCTCATTGTATTTCCATCAATTTGTGGACTAATCTTGGTTTTGCAGGCTCATTATCCATTCAAGAAAGGTTTCAATGGCTCAAGACTCATTTGTTTGATCATCCAAGGCCTTTGAGGCCTAGCCGCTAGGCCTAGGGCCACTTTCTAGGCTGGCCGCTAGCATTGGAGGGCTTGAAAGCCCTAGATGCTAGCTTTTCAAGGTATGATCTATCATTTTGAGTGGATTTGGGGGCTAATTATTTGTGTTGCAGGTGTTGGAATGCCTAAAGGTCACTTCTTGGTGCTCCAACAACTCAAATTTTCCATTGAAGCTAGGCCTCTAAGCCTAGAGAGTTTGATCCTCTCTCCCTTTCTTCTCTTTTGATGGTTGCCATTAGTAATCAGATCTGAACATTAACATTTCAGTGGCATATAAATCAAAATATAGGCCTTAACAACTCCACAATAGACTAATAACTCACACAAGATATCAGACATTGATTATAAGCGCTTAAATCATCAATTTAATTTATCTGTGATAGCTGTCCTATGCATTTCTGAGGTCTGATATAATTGCTACAGCAGTATAATTGTTGATGTCCTGCTCTAAAAAACTCATCTAAGTAAGCCTAATATACTAAAGAATCATCATCTTGATTAAAGGGCTGAATAAACATTGATTTGTTTGATCTACAAGAAGAGTTTTGGGACTGATCTATAGCAGTGATATAGTGCAAGAGAAGCTCTTGAATATCTTAAATTCATTTGTGTCTTGATAATAGCCTTCCATTGCATCATTCTTGCATCATTGCACAATATTTCATTGGCATTCGAATAGCTCTCTCTCCCTTTCTCTTATTGCGTTAGTGTTGTAATTAGCATATTATATCTTTGCATAGCATATCATTGCTATTCTCATTGACTTGCATTTGCATCCTTTCTTTGTCATTATAGCATTCTCGAGAAACACTGTCAGCAATCTCTATACTTTCTTATGCTTGTTATGAATTGTGGTTAAGAGAAATTGCATCTTATATCTAATTGTCTCATAGCACAAGTAAATGAGAAAATATTGTCTCTAATTGTTGAATAACATAAGAATATTGTTGTGCTCCAAGTTCATCTCTCAAGAAGAATATTTTTAAGTTATTAGAATTGCTAATTGTGCCTCATTGGAATTGTTCATCTTGTTTCATTTGAGATAGTCTTTCAATTACTCTCTAAGTGCTTCATTTAATTGCTCTTATATTGGATATCATTATAAGCATTTGGATCTCAAATAACTTGTCTTATTGAAGTACTTAATTTACTTAATAATCTCATTTAAGCTATTACTCACATCTTGCATTTTCATCTTAAGTTAGAAGTGCATTTCTAAAACATACCTCCAAGCATAGGCTTGGTTATAAGAAGATAGGACCACCTTCTTCAAACAACTTGAGGACTCTAGGCCCTCATTCACAGCTAACATAGGTGACCTTGTAGTTCTCTTGTGGGCAATCCCTTGTAGGAATGGAGGCATCTAGGTGGTGAGAACCCCACGGGAGGTATCGTTAATGAGGTCATAGCCTCCTTCCGATGGGCTTCTCTCTCCAACTTGCGTTCGAGACCAGTGCCAAAAGAATGAAGGAATAGGAATCACTTAGATTAGGCATATAATTAAAAGTAACCAAGAGTTTGCATCTTAAATAGCTCTAGGTCCTGCACTTCATATAGGATAGAACTTGCATACGGCAGCAATTGTTCATTCGGTAACTTGGAATTTTAATTCATATTGTGCAAGTAATTAATCTCATAAGGCACTGGTCTCCAAAGTGTGATCTTAACAAACCTAATCGTGCTAAACAATCATACTTTCCTCTTAATTTCAACCAAGTTGTTAGGCCATTCAATTGTGTCTCCTTAACTTGTTAGTTCCCAACAAGTTGTTCATTATCTTATCCATCAGGACTAACCCCCCTTAGTTTGCAGTTAGGAGACAACTAGAATGGAGTGACAACCTATACCTTGAGTGTTGTCGCAATCCTGTGTACAATTTGAGCTACAACATTTTCTAGGGCAAGAGAAATTATGGATGAAAATGGAAAGAATGGCCACCAAGGGGAATGATTTTGAAGCGACCACTACAACCCTTGATGTTAATACTTCCAAGACCAAAGATTCCTCTTCCTAGCTAATTCACACTAAGCGCTAATTGGGTCGTTTGGCCATAAGAGGGACGAATTAGAGAAAGAGAGAGAAAATTAATTTTTTCGATAAATATGACTTGATCACCAACAAGACATGGCCAGTGCCTAGTCCTTGTGTTGATGGAGTCTATAAAGGTGATAAATTAGCCAATTCTTGCAAAGGAGTAAGGATGTTTGATACTTTTTTACTACCCTTCTTCATCTTGACAAGACCAATAGCATCTACTTTTCCTTGTCACTTAAAACAAGAGTAATCAGATTATTTCTAACACAAGATCAATCCAAAGAATTGGGAAATCTAATATGCTCTCTCAAGCACAAATATCCTAAAGAAAATATATTTAGAAAGGAGTAACTCATTATAAGCAATGGACAATATCTCGTGATCCTCCACCTTAGTTCCAATGGCTTCTAATTGATCCTTCACTTCATTGATCCAGGTCAAGTACCTCACTGTAGTAATTGTCTTTCTCTTGTGAATGGATAAGAGTTGGTTTTGCAAGAGAATCTATTGAGAAGCACAAGAATTTTCAAATCACTTAACCAAAGCATCAAACATGCCCTTACTTAACCCCATATCTGATTTGTGTGGGATGAAATGATCCTTCATAGAATCAAGAATGATTCTCTTCAACTAGCTTCTTTCTTTTGATGAGTTTCCAATTATCTTAGATTGGTAGGTTTTGGATTTCCCTCTCAACATGCTCCCAAAGATCAACCTTATCCATAAGAATCTGAAACCTAAGCATCCATAGAATAAAATTGGAAGCTTCGTCCACCTCGTCGCACCAAGATTCATCTGACACATCCTGAAAAGTCTCAAGTGCACAAAATACCAATATATGGAGTAGATCAAACCCCTTCTAGGGTGCAAATGCTTTTTCCAACTGAGGGTTTCACATCCAATGACCTTAACTAGGTCAAGTACCTTTCCCAAAAAAACTCCAACCAAAACACAAATTCCCTCTTACTCAAGAGTGATCTCAACCATAACAAGCTCTTATACCATGTGGAAATTTCATGCTTGCAGCTGTCCTATGTGTCATCAAACTTGCAGTTGTCCTAGTGTCATTGCAGTTGTCCTATGTATAAGCTTGATGTCCTACTTGCAGCTGTCCTCGTGTCATTGCAGCTGTCCTATGTATAAGCTTGTTGTCCTACTTGCAGCTGTCCTAGTGTCATTGCAGTTGTCCTATGTATAAGCTTGCTGTCCCATTACATGCTTACTGTCGCTCATGTTGCACCTTCACTGAGTCTCACAGAGCTGTATCTTTCATACTGCTGTACTATGCATTACAACGTTCATCCTAAGATACCAAGGTTGCTTGCTGTGGTGCTATGGCCTACGGCCTAGCACTTAGCAATGCCAATGTAACTTGATTGCTGTCTAAACAACCTTGATGTAGATACTTGGCATAACAGCCCTACACACAGCTCCTACGCAGCCTCCTTAACTCGGTCTAATCTCCAGCTCCTTGTTCCTTTGAGACAACTCTGTTCTTGGGCCTATTTGCACCCTCAAACAGCCCTCAAACCAACCCGCATCCCCACAGCAACTTGGCCTCTAATCTAGGCCCACCACGCTGTCCCTTTTTGCTGCGGCTAGGGCATAACATGACCCTCCTAAATCAGCATCTAGATGTTAGTCATAGACCTGTGTTTTTGCCCAATCCTTGCTGTGATTCCATCACCGCATTTAGGGCAGCGTTAGAGCTGTGTTCTAGGACTGCGGTTAGGGCTTTTGTGGATCTCCATTTAGCCGTGTTCATGGCTGCGTTTTAGGTGTCTCTTCTTGTTGCATATTAGATGGCGTATTAGGGCATCAAGTGGCTTCTCCATACCAGCGTTAAGGCTGGCTTTATGGACTGTAATTTAGGGCAGCGTAGGTCTCCTTAGAAAACCTTTTCAGCTCCATGTCTAGGGCTTCTCCTTGACAGCATATAAGAAGTTGTGTCTCCTCCATGACTGCGTTAGGGTCTAGGGCAGCGTATCATCTTGAGATCTCTCCTCCCACCAAAACCCAAAAACAAGTGGAAAGGAAGAGATCACAAGAAGTGTGTGAAATGACTTGAAAGTCACCTTTATTTATAGTGCTACGTTGAGGATGAGAGGGGGCAATTTCGTTGCTGGCCGACCTTGACGAATTGTCCCATAACACAAATAAATTCATATCTCCATGAATATTTATCGGAATCGGATGATCTTTAGATCAATCCTACACCTCTCGATGCGAGGGATCCAAGAAAAATATCAGCTGCCATAAATAAGATGGCCCACATGGAATTTGGCCTTAGTTGCCAATTTTAACAGGGGGGCCTGCCCCCCTGTCTAATCCACTCTTGGAGCGCATCGGACGGGAGCGCATCAAGAGTGCGCTCCCTAAAAAAAATTCCTCTCCTTGCTTATTAACGAGTAATAGAGGGAGCTATTGAAGATTGGAAACAATTTTTTTTTGGTGGGGCAACCAAATGTTCAAGCCTATGGCCCCAGTGTTGATATGCAGTTCATGGTAATGTTGATTTCTTAAAGTAAAAGTGACATTCTCCTTTATCTTTCATTTTCGTCCTTTTACTTAAATTTTTAACATTACCATGAAATGACTCGGGATGTTTGAGAGTGGTTTCAACTTCATTGGATTTCATATGGAGAAAGTAGAATTTCAGATCTCACTCAAAATCCAGCGAACTTATCATTTTTTCAGAATTTCAGGGTTGTGGGGGATTGCAATGTTTCCATTGGATTTTGTCATGTACTAGGGTATGGAACTTGTATTTAATCAAGAGCACCAAGTCCTCTTTGCAGGGGAGACTCCCAATAATCAAGAGCGCCTAAGGTACTAGGGTATGGAACTTGTATTTAATCAAAAGCACCAAGGTCATTCAACTATGTAGGAGGACACTCCCAATAAAGCACCAGACAAGAAATTAGAAATTTCTCATGACAAGAAGGTCAAGCAGTAGATAATAGATTTACTTGTCTTTTCTAGTTTGTAGTACTTTTTATAACTATTGACCCTTTCATATTTATTATGGTATTTTTTGTAAACAATATATAACAATTTAAGTTTGAAGTTTGAAGTTGGCATTTATAACTCATTGGTAATGAATTATGAATATGATGCCTCGTGAAAGTTGAAAGTTGAAACATTTCATTTCATGTTAGATATTCTTTGTTATTGTTTGGTTACTTGGTAATGGTAATGGTTACAAGTACAAGTTACAACTTTAGTGATCAATGATGATAAATGTTATATATTGAATTTTGAAAGCTTGAAACTTTAAAGATTGATGAATCATGAGGCTCAATATGTTGTATGTTACTAACTTGTGGATGTGGTTGATGAAGATTATAACTTCTAGATGATTGATGTTATTGGTTCAATCCATGTTTTTATGTTTTTTATATCTAATTCATCATTCTACATGTTTTTGTTGACATATATGCATCAAAATATATATTATATAAAAATTCGTTCTCAATTCGCTCCCGAACTAGGAGCTTTTGGAAATGTCGCTCCTCGCTCCCGCTTCCACTCTTGCTCCCAATTAACCTTGATTCAGATGATGGATAGAAAGAGGAATCCTAAAAAAGATCTAAGAAATAATTATCTACAAAAACAAAGCTTGGAACAAGATAATTCTCATTCTTTCAAAATGGAAAAGGTATAATGAGATAGACGGTAACACTAGAATATAAGCTTCTTCTTAGGAAACCTTGATTTCATCTTCCTACTAGTAGAAAAGAAAAATGTGTGTTCATCTTGTTAATTTTTAGGGTGAGATTGTTCTCTGTTGTAGATAATTACAATTTTAAACTTTTTCAACATTTTCATATTGCAATCACGCCATAATATCATATCATCATTAACAATTATCTAGAGAGAACAATGCAGTGGAATAGTAAGGAACAACAGAAGAAAAGCATATACAATAGAGACACTAGGATTTTGGTCGGAGACCAAGGAAAAACCCCACAAAGGGGAAAACCCATAAATCGATTCATCTTCTTCTATTAGATATTCATCAATGTTCAACTGAGATAGAAAGTACAATATCATGAGACAAGTCATCATCAATCACACTGGGCCACCTAGGGCCAATCCAACAACAAACAAGAATATTAGAGAGGCATGCACAGGCCTCCATATCACTGTCACAAGGGCACAGTATGCATCATAGTCATAGCAGTTCAGCCATCACTATCATATCATCATCGTAGATACAAGCCATAGATCAAAGTGTCACTTCCATACACCAAAGGTCACTATCATGTCAAGTTCACTGTCATATAGATCATTGTTATGTCTCCAAGTCACTGTCATATATCTCACAATCATTACTAACATATAGATCACAATTCATACATCAAGATCTTTGTCATATAGAGGTTACATTGTCATTGTCATAACCATGGGCCACACATTTTTATCATAGAAGCACTGCCCACAACTTAGTCACCGTTGCCATTAGAACAATCACTGTTATCACTGTCATCTGTAGACATACTGTTATCACTATCATCAAGAATAGAAACCATAGCTCAAATATCTATTTCACAAGGATTGTTGTCATACATCAAGGTCATTGTTACATTTCACTATCATGTGCTCAAACATCACTGCAATATTGTCCAGACATCAAAGTGTCACATTGATCTTGTCTCTCATCCCTGTCATTATCATTGTCAAGGGTGAAAATATCATAGCTATACAAAACGGTCAAGAGAACAAACAATACAGCGAAGTATCATGCCCATTCATCAATATGCAAGTCACAGAGAAAGAGTTATGTAGTGAGCCACTGTGATAGAATGTGAGCCTTAAGAGTTTTGTATACAAGCCATAGAGTTTTGTATACGAGTTACAAAGTTATGTAACAAACCACTATAATAGAATCGAGCCACAGAAAACTTAGCAAGATAGAATGCGAGTGATATGTGATTATGTAACTAGCCATTGTTATAGAAGCGAGCCACAAAAAACTTGTGCAAGCCATTGTAATATAGATCACTTAGAGATACAATGTGGGCCATAGATAAATAGTGAGCCATAGAACATTGCGAACCATAGAGAGACAAAGCGAACCACATAGTAAGATATGTGAGCCACAGGAATCAAGTGTGAGCCATGTTACCCACTATCTGTTGGTGACACTCATAGGAGAAATTTTTCTCCTAGATGGTCCTCAGCCGACAGCCAGCAACCCCTTGCAGCCACCAAATAGCTCGATGCGCCACCATCTCTGTCACTTGATCCGGCCATTATGATTCCTTGCCCATATGTTATGATCATATGCTTGAAGGTGGGCATTCCAACCTCGAAGGTATGGCTTTTCATTATGTAGTTAAATACTTTTGCTTACTTGTCATGGACACCTTCACCATGGATTAGTGAGGGGATTTGGCGAAAAGAATGGGCATGGTTTGTACTCTTGTCCCCTTGTCCAATTTGGTGGTTAACCTTGTATCCTAGTCCCGTGGGATCTCCTTTATTGGCTACTAGCTTCAGGAGTGCCACTGCATGGGAAATCTCGATTTTGGGTGCATGGTCCCGCTTCCCGACACCACATACATCACTCCCCTTTGCTCATTATAACCCTTTTTCACATATTTCCCATCCAGGTCCACATTTGTTCATTGGGTCCACAAGGAGTTAGCCTCCCCCTCCCCTTGTCCAAACTTTGGGTCGAGTCTAGAACAATGCCCTAGAGGTTGATGCATCTAAAAAGGAAATAAAAAACATAGTTTGGCAACTCTCAACTGTAATGTGTTATGAAACCAGCGCACAAAAAGATAGAAAAGATGGATCAACGACTTAGAAATCAGCCTCTTCGAGGGGGAAACCTCCTTTACATTACACAAATGAACAATATTTGGATGATACAAACGACAAAACCTCATTTCTATATATAGGAGTCCAAGGGGTCACAATATAACCAAAGCCGACATAACAATAATAATATAAGGACACAAAAATAACAATAGTGGGCTTCTATGGGGCACGATAATAACAATATGGGGACAATAGGGGCATAACAATAACAATAAGGGCTACAATGACAATAGTAATGGGGGAATAACTAGTATTATAGGGACCTAACATGCCCCTCTCCTTCAAAAAAGTGTTATCCTCAACGCTTGAGTAGTTCTTGATGTTTTTGTATAAAATTCTCATCCTCCCATGGGGAATCTTCAGCCGGTAAGTTCTTCCACTTGATGAGATACCCTGAAATTGATCGATTTCGTAGTTGTCGAGTTCTTGTTTATGTGATTGCTTCAGGTTCCAATATGATTTTTCCTTCCTCATCAAGTTCTGGCAATATTGTTTGAACTGGGAGCTTGTCACATATAACCTTCTTTAAGCATGAAACATGGAAAACTGGGTGCACTCGGGAAGTTGCAGGAAGATCCAATTTATATGGCATTGTACCTATCTTTTGCAACACCTTGTACGGACCATAATACTTTGGTGATAATTTATTATCCTTCTTAGCTTGCTTGAGGGACATTTGTTTATATAGTTGTAGTCGTAGGAATACCCAATAACCTACATCAAAACTTCTTTCGCTGCGATGTTGATCTGCCTGTTGTTTCATTTTATTCTGCGCCAAAGTGACGTTATCCTTTAGGAGTTGGATGTTGAAGTTTCTAATTTTCCTTAGTTAGAAACCCTTCACGCACTTTTTCTGATTTATTCCTACCTACTTGTTATTTTTCCTTTAACAAGTTATTTACAAAGTAAATACTGAAAATAAACACCAGTACATGCTCAACATATTACAGATCAACAACTAAAAGAAACAAGAACAAACAAACCACATGATACCATTATTTTTGGACCAATGTCCCCAGAAAAACCCATTGTGGGAAAAACGATGCAGCTATCTGAGGGTTTTCTTATTAAGCAATATCAAAGTACCATCAGGGTGTCGAAACTGGCCTACCCAACAGAGAATTTCCTTAGTATCTATACCTCATAGTTTGAGAGACATCTCCTGGCTGAAACCCCGGAAAATCCTTTCGACAGCTCCTCAACACAAAACTTCTCTGCAACCCCAGTGTCTGTCCAAACTGGACTGTATCAACCCCTCTCTGTCTCACGCTAGCCCTGCGTCAGCCCCAGGAGGCCCTGCGTCAGCTCTGGGAGCCTCTGCGTCAATTGCACTAGCCACTCTGGTGCTCTACATAGCACATGGCTACCTATGTGTGGCCCTGCGTGAGCCCTTGTTGGCTCTGCGTCACCCTCCTTGGCTGTTGTGCTGCTCTCCCGGCACAATCTCTCCCTTCTCTGTTTCTCTGTGCTCAATGCCCCTCAGCTGCTCTCCCGATCACTAATTCTATCTCTCTAGCAAACCCCGCTCTAGAGAATAGAATGACTGATCATTTGGTGTGCTCTCCAAGTGACCCTCAAGCCTCCTCTTATACTTTTCCTGTTGACATCTCAACACCGAGATTCAGTCCCTAATCAACGGCTAAGATTAGATCTGGCTTGATCCATGTCTTTTGGACCAATCTAAGACAGATTCATATTAATACACATTAATATTTTATTTTCCCTAAGTTTAAACTTAGGGACTTCATTAAAAATGTTAATTATTTTAATATCTCCTGATCTATTTAGAATTTGCCCAAACCCTTTTTGGGTATTGGAGATCTTATGTGCCCCAACCTCTCCACCAAATTTTGTGGCTAGAGCACATCCGATGCTACCCCAAATCAACACTCCCTCTTAGCGAGGACTGTGCTCTAGCAATACTCCTCACTGAATATTACTCTGATCATCCAGCATCAGTACCTGTGTTGATGCTAGGCCTTCCTGCCCAACATCCTCTGCACTGCTGCCTCCTGTATTGTTGCCCATGGCTTTGCCACTGCCACTGCCACTGCTGCATCTGTACGACAGCTCCCTTTGCATCCGTGTTGTTGCTGGTCCTTTCTCCCGGCACTGCATCCGCACTGCACCTCCTCTCATCAAGCTGCATCATGCTGCCCACTGCTGCACTGCAACTCAATTACTGAGAAGTAAGTAACTGATTTCCCAACTGACCTCCCTGTTGGGCTAAAAACACCCACTGATGCTGAAGCTCCCTCTACCACTGACAAGTGCTCCCTCTCTGACCTCTGCATCACTGCAACAACTCCTTGCATCTCGCACCGTTGCACACCTCTTTGTGCCTTCCTGCACTGGTGCAACACTCTTGTGCCTCTCACACTACTGCAACCTGCTAGCTATGCGTTGTCTCAGGGCTCCTGCACTGTAGCTCTCTCTGTCGCTCCATCTGCATCCGTCTATACCCACTCATCCAGTCCTGCTACTCCTCATCGAGGCTCCCATAGCAAGGTCTAATCTAAGAGGTTGGGTACCTCGAGGATCCTACCCCTCATCGCCTGTAGTCTGCCTAACTACAGGTCGATGCCTCTCCACTTCCGCTCAAGTGGTGCATGTGCACTCATGGCACAATCATCGTCTGTCAAAACTTCCTTCTCTGCCTGTGTTGGCGCTGCTTTAGTCTCGGAAGACTCTCCCTTACTCTTCTTCCTTCGGCACTAGTTCGCATAATGACCCATCTCCCCACAATGGAAGCACTTGATCTTGGAGAGATATTTCTTCTTCCACTTCTCCTGCTTTCCCTCAGATGCTAGGGCCACATCCTCCTACTCCTGAACTTTGATCCCTTTGTTGTTGCCACCTGTCTTCGACTACCGTTTGATCTCTTCCTAGCAAAGAGCTGCCCACATCTCGTCCCAAGGTAGGAGAGTCCCTCTGCCCAGGATACTCTAGACAAACACTTCCCAATCTTCTGAGACAGCATTTATGGTTGTCCTCACCATAAGCTCCTGATTCGGCGTTGCTCCTGTAGCAGTCAACTGGTCTCGGATCTCATTCAGTCCTCCGAGGAAGGTGTCAATCGATTGACCCTTCTTCATCTGATACGACCTCATCTGGCTCTCCAGCAGCATTCTTCTCTGCACAAAAGTATGCTGGTATAGGTTCTTAAGAGCCTCCCACATCTCAACTGCTGTTTCCTTCTCAGCTATATGTGGTACCACATGATCCTTGACCCCGTCAAAGATAATGCACTTGGCCCTTGCCATCGCCTCTTTGTACTTGTCATTATCATTGAGGTCAACTGGGATAGCTATAACCTTCAAGGCGAAGTTCTTGACACGATTCCTGTCAAGCACTGATAAGATTCTGGCCTTCCAAACTGCGAAGTTTGATGCTCCATCCAGTCTATCCTGATCTCTTACCCCGTGTAGTGCCATGACGCTCCTCTACTTCCCTCCTAGAAGTTCTCTGTTCGACTCCTCTGAGTCTCTACTTCCTGTTTGGAAGTTCTCTTCTGGACTCCCTCTGAGTCCTAATTTCCCTCCTGGACATCCTTCTACCTCTTGTCGAGATGCCCCCTACTCTGATTGTCTTGTGCAACTACACTACTGATCCAGGTTCCTCGACAAGAAACCCTCGGTAACAACTCCTCTGGCCCTGCTCTGTCAAGTATTGTTTTGACTACAGTACCTTACCAGCGTCACTCTGCAATATTCCTGCAGCCTTCTAGACCCCAGCAACTGCCTCTCTGTGAACTGCGTCAGCCCCTCTCTGCCTCACGTTGGCTCTGCGTCAGCCCTCTGGCCCTCTGCGTTAGCAACACTAACCTCTTTGAGGCTTTGCGCAACTCCCGACTTATTCTGCGTGGCTCTGGCTGGCTCTGCGTCACACTTCTTGGCCTCTGCGCTGCTAGAAACAGCTTCTATCACCTTGGGACCGTTGTTTTCTGTTGTTATTGCTCCGCTCGACTGATCTCTATTAGTCCTCTTGTGATCTGCAATCACGCTCTGATACCATGTTGAAGTTTCTAATTTTCCTTAGTTAGAAACCCTTCATGCACTTTTTCTGATTTATTCCTACCTACTTGTTATTTTTCCTTTAACAAGTTAGTTATAAAGTAAATACTGAAAATAAACACCATTGCAAGCTCAACATATTACAGATCAACAACTAAAAGAAACAAGAACAAACACACCACATGACCCCATTATTTTTCGACCAATGTCCCTGGAAAAACCCAATGCAAGAAAACTAGTGCAGCTATCTGAGGGTTTTCTTATTAAGCAATATCAGAGTACAATCTAGGTTCCGAAACTGGCCTACCCAACAGAGAATTTCCTTAGCAGCTATACCTCACAGTTTGAGAGACATCTCTTGGTTGAAACCCCGGAAAATCCTTCCAGCAGCTCCTCAGCACAAAACTGCTCTGCAACCCCAGCATCTGTCCAAACTGGACTACGTCAGCCCCTCTCTGTCTCACGCTGACCTTACGTCAGCCCCAGGAGGCCCTGCGTCAGCTGCACTAGCCCCTTTGGTGCTCTGCGCAGCACTTGGCTACCTCTGTGTGGCCATGCGTGAGCCCTTGCTAGCTCTGCATCACCCCCCTTGGCTGCTGCGCTGCTCTCTCGGCACAATCTCTGCCTTCTCTGTTTCTCTGTACTCAATGCCCCTCAGCTGCTCTCCCGATCACTAATTCTATCTCTTTTATCAAACCCCGCTCTAGAGAATAGAATGACTGATCATCTGGTGTGCTCTCCAAGTGACCCTCAAGCCTCCTCTTATACTTTCCCTGTTGACATCTCAACGGCCAAGATTAAGTCCCTAATCAACGGCTAAGATTAGATCTGGCTTGATCCATGTCTTTTGGACCACTCTAACACAAATTCATATTAATAAACATTAATATTTTATTTTCCCTAAGTTTAGACTTAGGGACTTCATTAAAATATTAATTATTTTAATATCTCCTGATCTGTTTAGAATTTGCCCAAACACTTTCTGGGTATTGGAGATCTTATGTGCCCCAACCTCTCCACCAAATTTCGTGGCTAGAGCACATCCGATGCTACCCCAAATCAACATTGAAGAACTTGTTGTTGATGCTCGATGTGATCTTCCACTACTTGAACCTTAGAATTTTCTCTTAAATATGATGTGATGGATGGTGGATAATATCCATAAAGTGCCATAAATGGGGCCAATTTTGCTACAGTATGGAAGGAATTGTAATACCACCATTCAGCCAAAGGAAACCATTTGATCCATTGTGTTTGTTTATCAGATACAAAGCAATGAAGATATCCTTCCAAACATTTGTTTACTATCTCAGTTTGCCCATCAGATTGAGGATGATAAGATGAGCTATGAGCTAACTGAGTATCAAAACAAGAAAATAATTGTTTCCATAAATGTAGTAGAAACTGTACTCGCTTTAAACGGATGAGATAATGCACAAAAGTGTGCATACTTGGTAAGTTTGTCAACTACCACCATGATAACACTCTTTCCTTCGGACTTGGGTAAACCTGTGATAAAATCCATTAAAACCTCCTCCCAACATTGGCTTGAAATGGATAAAGGTTGTAATAAACCTGGGGTCTTAACTGTTTCAACTTTATTTCGTTGGCAAACCAAACATTCCGCCACAGACTTTTGAATATTTGATTTAAGGCCATCCAAAAAAAATTCCTTCTTAACCCTGTGGTAAGTTTTTAGAAATCCTGAGTGCCCTCCTAAGGGAGACGGTGCAATTCCATAAGAATATTTTGTTTGAGTTGGGAATTCTTACATAGGTATAACTGATCTTTGTACCATAATGAATCATTTTTCCAGCTAAATGTATCTTATGTACTGGGATCTTGTTATAGCTTTTGAATGAGTGCCAACACTTCTTCGTCATTCTTCCATTCATCCCTTGCTTCGTTTATCCAATCTCGTTGGATAATAGAAATGGCGCAAAGAAATGATTCCACATCCTCATCTTTTCTTGAGAGTGCATCTGCCACAACATTTTGCTTCCCTTTTTTGTAAATGATTTCAAAGTCATAACCCAACATCTTTGTGACCCTATTTTGCTGCTCTTATGAAGATAATCTTCGTTATAAAAAGTATTTAAGACTATCATGATCTGGTTTTACCTTGAACAGTTTTCCCATTAGGTAGGGTCGCCATTTCTTAAGTGCATGTAGTAATGCAAACATTTCCTTCTCATAAATAACTTTGTGTAAATACTTTCCTTTGATTGGACGACTTTCGAAAGAAATGGTCTTTCTTCTTGCATTAAAACAGTGCCAATTCCATTTCCTGAGGCATCACATTCCACAATAAAAGTTTTTGTGAAGTCCGGTGTAGCTAAGACGGTGCTTGGCACATTGCCTCTTTAAGATGTTCAAAGGGCTTCGTTGCTTCTAGAGTCCATGAAAATGCATCTTTCTTCATTAATGTTGTTAGAGCTGTTGTTATTCTCCCATAATTCTTAACAAACTTGCGATAATACCCTATCAACCCGAGAAATCCTCGCAGATGCTTTATGGATGTGGGGAGTTTCCATTCCTTAATGGTTTTAATTTTGCTAGGGTCTACCTTACCACCTTCATGAGATACAATATGACCCAAATATTCCACCTTGTTTTTTTGGAGTTTTTTGCATATAATTGTTTCTCCTCCAATAGTTTGAGCACCTTGTCAACATGTTGAACATGATCATTCCAATACCTATTGTACATTAGTATATCATCAAAAAATACTAACACAAGTTTTCTAAAGAAGGGTCTGAAAATGGAATTCATCAAACCTTGAAATGTAGAAGGTGCATTGGTAAGGCCAAAAGGTATGACCAAAAATTCATAATGACCCTCATGAGTTTTAAATGATGTTTTCGGAATGTCTTCAGTCTTCATTCTGATTTGACGATATTCTAAATGAAGACCCAACTTGGTGAAGTAAATTGATCCATGAAATTCATCTAATAATTCACCAATGACACGAATGGGAAATTTATCTTTAATAGTGAGCTTGTTGAGCTCCCTATAATCTGGACATATGCGCCATGATCCATCCTTCTTGTGAACCAATACTATTGGAGCAGAGAAAGAACTTTGACTAGGTTGAATTATACCAACCTCTAGCATTTCTACAACCATACGTTCAATTTCACTCTTTTGGGAATAGGGATATATGTAAGGCCTGATGATTGGAGGAACACTTCATGGAATTAAATGAATAGCATGATCATGATCACGAATAGGTGGAAGGCCTTTGGGAGTCTCAAATACCTTGGAATGATTGTCCAAGACTTTTCGGAGATCTGGAGAAATAGATGATTTAGATGTGGGAACCTCTAGTGAACATAATTGTCCAATTATGCCTCGTCGTTCTTTCTTTAAAAGCTTTGTCATTCTGTTAAAGTTTATTATTTTTCCCGATTTCCCTGCGATACCCCTTAATTCAACTTCCTTTCCTTATGAAGAAAATTTCATGAAAAGTTCTTGAAAATTAAAAGCTATTGTACCAAGGATTGTAGTCATTGGACTCTTAGTACAACATCAGCACCAACCATTGGAATGGAAAGTATTGGGCTATTCAATACATATTCTCCCATGGATAGCTTGATATTATGGCACTTTCCAGAGCAATTTATGGTTCCTCCACTTGCAACCATCACTTGACACTTTGGTGCTGGATATAGGAAGACATTCAATTCCTTGGCTATCTTACAATGAACAAAATTATGGGTACTGCCTGAATCAATCAACACTATTACCTTTTTTCTTCTTGATATGCCCCTCTATCTTAATAGTTTGAGGAGTGGTAATTCCAGCCAATGCATTACAAGATATGGTCGGATTCATTTCTTCTTTCTCTAGGGTTTGTTCATGGTGTATATCCTCTTCTTTTGACGTTTCTTGTTTCTTTTCTTCCTCCTCTTTACAATCTATGTAAAATAATTTCTTC
>APFE031635491.1:8652-113969 GCA_000404065.3 Pinus taeda | reverse complement strand
CCCCATTTCCCTGCTCATTGATCAGATGAGAGGTACTTCCCATCAGTCCCAGACTGCATGGGTAGGATGCCTCGATAGGAGAACTAATCATCCTGTCCACAGGAGAATGAATCATCCTGCCCCAAAGTCGCCACGGGAGAACTAATCATCTTGGCCCACAGGAGAACTAATCATCCTGTTTCACAGTTGCCACGGGAGAACTAATCATCCCGGCCCACAGGAGAACTAATCATCTTGTTTCGCAGTTGCCACGGGAGAACTAATCATCCCGAACCACAGGAGAACTAATCATCTTGTTTCACAGTTGCCACGGGAGAACTAATCATCCCGGCCCACAGGAGAATTAATCATCCTATTCCGCAGTTGCCACAAGAAAACTAATCATCCCGGCCCATAGGAGAACTAATCACCCTGTTCCACAGTCGCCACGGGGTATCACAAGGGAAGGTTCAACCTGTCATCCTGTACACAGCGCACCACCAAGGGAGGGTGAGTCGCCCTGTGGTCGTATGTTGCTCCAGTAAGTACCCCAAGCCCCCTAGAGCTCCTAGAGCTCAATGCAAGCAAAATGCAGGACCCTTATAAGAAGGTCTCTCAATGACTCCAAGTCGTTCGGGAAAGTCACAGTTTTGACCTTTCCCCGGGGCTTTAACAAAATGTCTACAACCTGTACATCAGTCTCAATGCGATGGAGCCTCCTTGCTCATCGACTTACCATATCCCAAATAAGGCAGTATCTGATGTCTATCTGCTGGAGCAATCATCGAATACGGGATTCCTCAATAATTGAATCCCCCCTCTGGTTGTCACAGAGAATCACAGTGGTATTCATCATGTGTACAAACAGCTCACTGAAGAGCTTCCACAACTAGGCAGCCTCATACGAGATCATACTTGTAGCTATGTATTTGATCTCGGAGGTGCTTACAGCAACTGACTTCTGCTTCCTGCTTATCCATGATATCGAAGCAAAACCCAAAGAGAACCAGCGCTGAGAAGTGCTCTAGTGATCCTCCACACTGCTTGCCCAGTCAGCGTTCGAATAATCATGCAGCATCATATTTCCGACAATGTATCTCAATCCACGAGAGATTGTGCCCAGAATATATCTCAGAAGATTCTTAGCACCAATCCAGTGAGGCTCAACCAAATATGAGCTCACCATGCTAACTGCAAAACATATTTCCAGACAAAAGTTCACCAAGAACATCAATGCAAATGAGTTTATGGAACTCAAAGGCATTTCCCAAATCTGGTCCGGCATCATCACCATATAACTTCTAAAAGTTAAGATCCTCGAGGTAGTCATAGGCTTGCAGTTTACCATTCCACATATGGAATCCAACTCCCTCTTACTTCTGTAAGTGAGAGGGTCTGCACCTGTTTGAAATAAGTCATCCTCAAAAGGCGCTGGTATGAGAGGTCTATCATCCACAACCTTCAAACAATGGTTTGGATCGGCTTCACTCTTAGTGAATCTCAGCTTCATCTGACAGCGATCAATCCTCTCATACTATGCCCGAGGAATTTTGCTTCAAGCCATAGAGGGCTTTCTTCCACCTACATACATGAGATTCCTGATCATGAATCTCAAACCCCTCAAGTTGTTCCAAACCTGTGGACCTGCTACATGAGGGGAATGGTCCCCTTGTAAGATTTTCCTTCGGTACATCTCAGACATGTACTTTCATGCTCTTTTTGAATTCAAGCATCCCTATCACCATCTGACTCACAAACCTCCAGTGCTATGTGTCAATGGACATGGTCCCCAGTGGACTTCCTGCAACTCGATACAACCCTGAACTCAAAAACATATTTGAAAATTCTATTTTCAAACACGTATCTTTCCATCGATGAGTGCCACCCTATAACCTTTGACTTCCATTGCCGAAATGGACATCAGGTTCTTCTTGCGATCAGGTACATAAAAGAAATTTTGTAAATGAATCGAGTTACCCTCATTCAATTGAGGGGTAACATTTGCTACACCCTTTCCAGGATAGGTAGCATCGGCTCCAAGTATAATCCCACGATTGTTTCCATCTCTACCAAATTAGAGAGTGCACCCTACTATCCGATGAAGTGCCTTGAAGCACTACCATCAATAAGCCAGATTTCCAAAGAATCTGAAGGAGAGGGCCAATACAAGATAACGCTTTTTTATCTTATCAAAAACAACATTCCTCATACTTGGGGTTCCTTGCTTTCTTTGAAGAGTCGGCCATTTCCTTGATGACCTGCATTACCTGTCATTCCTTTGATCATTGAAGATGTCCCTGGAATCATTGTTATCTTCATCAAGAGATGTGCCTCTGCCATTCGGACACTCATTTGCATAATGGCTGAACTTATTGCAACCAAGGCATCTGCCTTTCCTTCCACCCTTAGATCTGGATTTCCCAATGAAATGATCTTTAGGTAGGCCATCAGAAACTTCCACTGTGCCATTCTGATAATATTCTCTGCTTCGACTTCACCCTTGGTGAATTTGAAGAGGGATGAGGAATCCAATGATCATTTTGTCCTTTCCCAACTGTCTTCAGTGATTGCTTTTCACTTTTGCTTGGGCATTGTCTTCACCTCAGCTCTGATACCATGTTAATTTTAGGTATGTTCTATGCTTAGAGCAATTTATTTCAATTTTCACAGTTAGCTCAATATCTTTTCCAGATTAGCAATCACATCAACATTAAAGTAAACTACAGAAAGAACATAAACATAAATCATAGAAGACAAGCCAAGACAAGAGGACACAAGATGTGGCGCTAGGCAGGGACAAACCCCAATGCGGGTAAACCCTTGATCAATTCTTCTTATATGTTCTTCAATAGTTCAGCAGAGAGAGAGATAGTACGTTTACAACAAATGTCAACACTTTGACTTATCTAGATAAGAGCAGAGATCATCTCTAAGAAGATGATACATGAGATTAGTTGAAGACATGCAGCTTCAAATGATTCTCCAAGGTGACTCCTTCACCTATCGTTGTGCTGCATTTCGTCATCATGCTGCACCTCACCGTGCTGCACCATGCTGCACCCCACGGTGTTGCACCATGATGCACCCATCATCACTATTCTGCATGTCATCATGCTTCATTAATCATGACTGTACCCATCATTGTACTACATTATGTGTCATTATTGCACCATGTTGCCATACTAACCTATGTGCTAGTTGCATCTTGCTTGCTTGTTGTCCCTAGCATGCTTGTTGTTGTATGCTAGTTGTCCCTTGCATGCTAGCTGTAACATTGCATGCTTGGTGTATTTGTTGCTAAGTACCATACAGTTGTCCCAATGTTAGTTAGTTGTCCCTTGCATGTTGCTCTCCTTCGGAGACAGATCCTCTGGCTGTTCTAGCAGTTTCAGCAATTTCAAATGTTCCCAGCGGTTCCGACAATTCTGAATATTCCCGGCAGTTCTGGCAGTTCAGGGTTTTCCCGACAGTTCCAGCAATTCCCGACAGTTTTGGCTTTTGCCCTCTGCGTCAACTTTCCCGACTGTTCCAGCGGTTCCCGCTGTTTTCCCAACTGTTCCAGCTATTCCCGGCAGTTCCGGCAATTCCGGCTATTCCCAGCAGTTCTCGGCAGTTCCAGCTATTCCTCGCAGTTCCAGCTTTTCCTGGCAATTCTGACTTCTACCCTCTGCGTCAGCTTTGCCGACTGTTCCGGCAGTTCCCGCTGTTCCCAGCAGTTCCAGCAGTTCCGACTTTTCCCGGCAGTTCCAGCTTCTGCCCTCTGCGTCAACTTTCTCAGCTATTCCGGCAATTCCGGTTGTTCCTGGCAGTTCCCGCTATCGCCGGCAATTCCGACAATTTCAGCAATTCCGGCTTCTGCCCTCTGGATTAAGGTAGCGTTATCTCTTAGGATCTCTCCTCCTACTAAAACCCAAAGACAAGTAGAGAGGAATAGATCCCAAGTGTGTTGAAATGACTTGAAGGCCACCTCTATTTATACTAAAACGTTGAGCACAAGTGGGGTTTATTTGGTTGCTGGCCGACCTTGACGAATTGTCCCATAACACAAATAAATGCATATCTCCATAAATACTTATCGGAATCGAATGATCTTTAGATCAATCCTACACCTCTCGATGAGAGGGATCCAAGAAAAATATCAGCTTCCATTAATCAAATGACCCACATGGAGTTTGGCCCTAGTTACCAATTTTAACAATTGGGGATATTACAACTCCCACCGGCATCTGTGAGTTTGGACTTACCACATTTCATAGTCCAGAATTATAATTTCTGCACCTAGGCCTTGGAAATCTCCATCACTGTACCTACTACCAATCCTTGTATCTCGGATAATCAGAAATCACATATTTCACTCAAAGTGTTTGTTCAAACTTCATATTGCATAGTAAACATTTTGTTGTCGTATTTACTGTTGACTGGTTTCATCTTCAAGACATTAAACTGATGCGGTGCCTGCCTTATCACAGAATCCAATTACTTCCCATTAAATATCAAGGATTGGCTGGTGGTGTAGCAACCCTGGCAAATTGGTCATATTCTTGGTTGCTCACAAGGCCAATAGATTTACTTCTAGAATGTCCTGCATGTACTGTGATTGGACTCATGATTGCCACTTTGCATTCTCTATTCATTTACCTCTCACTTAACCTTTTCCTTTTAATTTTAATATTTCATTGTCTCATGGACCTTGTATTTATAAAATGTATAATCAAGACTTTTTCCATATTGGATTTTTCCGAATTGAATTTTTTCCATATGGAACCAAATTTGAAGTTGAGCTTGGCAATTGCGATGAAGGGTAGATTTTTAAAAAAAGCTGTCATTTGGACATCACTTTCATTTGAGGCAAATTGACTCAAGGAGAATATTTGAAAGAGGAAAAAATTTGTAAATGATAATCTTTGTATGCAATAAAATTTGTACTCCTCCTTAATACGAAGATCCTTGTCACTTGCCTTGTTTCTCTGATGTTTGTAGCTAGTTAACAAGCTCTTGCAAATGCAATTATTTTCACCTGGTCATGGTGAGATCACAGCCACGTTTAGAAGAAAACCAACAAGCCTGTTGACATTCCACGATAAAATAAGTTCAAAATATTAACATCCAAACAGAAAAGAGTGTATTACCCACAGAGCTGCCTTAAGTGCGAAGGGGATCTTTGTTTGGATAATTTATTGTTAATAGATCATTTTTTGCAGGAATTAGGTGTTGAAGTAACAACTGCAATCCATTAAACATTGGAGACTGAGAAGGAACAAGACAAGAAATTCATAGCAGAGGCAATCCAGGATAGAGCAAAATGAGGTACTGGAAGCACACCATCAAGTGTGCCTAACAAATTGAAAGAACTCCAAGCACCAAAATACAATACCGTTAGCACAAATGCTTGACATTCAAGGAACAGAAAAGAGGATTAGCTGGTCTCTCTGTGATTTCCATGTATGAGATATTTGTCAGTGCAAACATTTACGAAACACAGTCAGGATATGTTCAGTAGCAAATGTTTGACAATTGACCAACCCAGTGCAGTATTGTTAGGGGATGAAAATAAAACCAGCCTCGAGATAAACAAATAACAGAAAAACATGGAAAGAAGCACAGCCACAGAATTAATCTCTTAGGAACTCACGTGAAGCAGGATGTTCTCCAATCTGGCCTTGTTTGAATAGCTGACCAAAGATCTACAACTTTCAGACCCATCTCCTTGCAGAGCTCTATACAGGCTTCAGAATAATGTCGACTTACTTCATTGGTCCGTACAATAGTGCTAAGAATGCTGCTGAGTTATCCAAAAATTAGAATCTTAAACAGAAAGGAAAAAACGCACAATATTTATAACTGACTAAGATGAACCCTTCACATAATAACAAATACCTTGAATCATTATTCAGCATATCCTCATTAACAGGTGGGCAACTTAAAAAAATTAGCCGTGTTGATTCTGAGAGGGCCTGATTTATTCTCCCCACACTTAGCTTAGAATCTTTGAAACTGATGATCAAAAATCTTGCCAAAATACAATATCGAAAAAGGAAATCAGAATGCAGAATCTAAATCAAACAATTTTACCTTCAGATAAGTTGCTATTTTTCTCATGTTGTCAATGTATTCAGAAAGAGGTACATGAGGACCTAAGCCTGATGGGTGGGGCCCCATAGAATCATTTCCACCAAAGTACACAATAATTAATGAGGGCTGTTGACTATCACCCTGCATAAGATAATTCATTAATGCAATAAACATGACCAGATACAACACTAACACCTATATCAGTTACAGGTATACAAGAAAAAGCAGTAGAGGTACTTGCCATCTCCATCACATCCAGATCCTCTAAACCATCTGGTATTTTAATGTTGCTGAGCAAAGAATAGAATATGAACATATGAGAAAATCAGAGAAAAGAAAGTAAAAACTTATAATTACTTTTTACACAACCATTTCCATCTAACATGTGATTCCTAGATTGTACACGGCTGCAAAAAAACATGTGAAAAGGAAGATCACATGGAAACCAAAAAATAGTCGGAAATGTCAATATCACAAATGGCCAACTAAATTTTGATAGGGTGTACTTCTCAAGGTTGCATAGTTACTAAGAGAGTTACTGCTAGTTAATTATAGAAACCATACACAACAAGCACTTGTTAGGCCGTTAGCTAAGAATAAGAAAATGCAAATGTACATGTTGGGGAATTAATGCTAACAGGCAAGGGTTGATATGGCACAAGGTAATGCCAATTGCTGGCCGTGGGAACAGGAAGGGAGCAGTGTATCATTGGCAATATATAACCAATCAAGATCAAACCACACATAGGAAGAACTCAAAGGCTTTTCAAATACTTGCAAAAAAATGTGCTTGACTAGGGCTTATCAAGCAGTATGCACATGCTTACAAGGGCTTGTAGGTGACTCTAATGTCCATCAGAAACTTACACTATTCACCTGAATGAGATAGCAGTGCCATAGCAATTAAGCATTCAGCCTCAACTCAAACTATAGCTTATTTTCTGGTTTTAACCCTTGGATTATATTATATTAAATCATGAACATGATATAGTGAGGTGGTTTATTTGACAGATGTCAAGCCACATGGGCTGAGTTATAATGTCCTTGCAATAGATAGATAGATATTATTAATGTCCAACAAGTAACCACTAAAGTAGGTCAAAGGGTCTGCTGGGTACAATGATGTTGATACAAAGTAGGAGCATTGAAGCAGGGCTTCTATAAAAAATAGAATGCAGAAAACAAGAAGATGGATCTACTCCACAGCATGTGGAAATAATATCTAGACTCCATAGCTGGACGTCATTATTACAGAAAGATGTACAATATAGGCAGATCCAGGATATGGAAA
Organism: Pinus taeda; assembly: GCA_000404065.3. Taxonomy (NCBI): domain Eukaryota; kingdom Viridiplantae; phylum Streptophyta; class Pinopsida; order Pinales; family Pinaceae; genus Pinus; species Pinus taeda. The sequence goes on along the minus strand of APFE031635491.1, from coordinate 106,627 downwards.
ATGGAAATAGGTAATGAGCAATATGTATTACGATCTGTTGGATCTGAATCTATCTCTCCTAGCATCCAAGGCCGAATGGAGGAAGCTCAAGATATAGGACTGCATAAAAAAGCACCAGAAGAAGAGTCGGATGACATGTTATGTTGTTGTTTGGAGGAGGCACATTGCTGGAGTCAAGATGATCTCCACTGACTGTTGGTGGGAAATCTGTACTGGCTATGCTGCTAAGGCCTTTGTGAAGTGTGGGTGGTCCCACATAAATCAAGATAGATATGGCATCCATTGTACATCAATGATTAATTATTCGAGCATCAACCATCTAGAATCTAGATTCTCTTCCTCTTGTCTAGTGTCACAGGGTGCAGCTATACATTTTTGGCACCATTTTTGGTTTAGGAGGAGGACCCACACTTAAACTTAGGAACTATAGGGGAAATTCGACTTTATCTTGCAGCTAGTGGAATGTGGGGGCCACCCACATGAGAAATTCGAACTTGGCCATTCAATGAGCTTGGAGGGAATCGAATGGGTGTATGGAGGGGCCCACTTGAGGCTAAGGGGACCCAAGGTGATAAAAGGAGGATCAACTCTCATTTTCGACCATCTTGAACATTTGCAAACAAACACTCTTTTGTACACTCTGTTGCTTAGCGAGTCTACCAGCTGTTTAGCCACGAATCTCTCATGCGGGAGATTCAACCTCTTCGGAGGAGGAGCATCCGTGCCCGCCCTAGGGAGGTTGTTCCACAAGAGTTTCAGGGATTTCAGCGCTGTCACACACTTCAACCAACGGCGCAGAGAGGGAACTGTGTATCTCCTAGGCAGCAAGAAACACGCAAGAGGAGTTGGAAGCCAGCAAGGAGGTTCATTGCTTGCTGGGAGTTTCAAGCGCTGAGGAGGCTACTTGTTGAGGACATTTTCGGTGGGATTCGCAGCCAGCTAAACCAGTGCATTAGTTGTATGAATTCTAGGCAGAGGGATTGGGCAGACGATCAACTCTCATTTTCGACCATCTTGAACATTTGCAAACAAACACTCTTTTGTACGCTCTGCTGCTTAGCGAGTCTACCGGTTGTTTAGCCACAAATCTCCCACGCTGGAGATTCAACCTCTTCTTCGGGGGGCCATCCATGCCCGCCTTAGAGAGGCTGTTACACAAGAGTTTCAAGGATTTCAGCACAGTCACACTTCAGCCAACAATGCAGAGAGGGAACTGGGTATTTCCTAGGCAGCCATAAACACGCTGGAGGAGTTGGAAGCCAGCAAGGAGGTTCATTGCTTGCTAGGAGTTCCAGGAGCTGAGGAGGTTGCTTGTTGAGGACATTTTCGTTGGGATTTGCAGCCAGCTAGATCAGTGCATCGGTTGTACGAATTTCTGGGCAGAGGGATTGCGCGGAGGCCTGTAGCCGCAATTTCGTTGGGCTTGGGAGAGAAGTTAATCTTGGCCAAGAGCCATCCGGGGAGTAAGGAGTTGGATAGCACAGGTAAAACCAGCATTTCAGATGTGTTTACAGAGGGATTTGCAGGTTGTTTCCTGCAAGTCAAATTTGGCAGTAGAAGTTGGTGAGAGGCTCCAAGGAGGCCGAAAATCCAAAGTTAAAACCAACGAAATTGCCTTCTGGGTTTTTCTGGGTTTTGTCCAATGAGTTCGGGGCTGAAAGGATATAATTTTTTGGGTAGTTTTTGGGCAAATTCCAGCAGGTCAAAGTTCAGCAAAGCAACAGTTTACTGGGGCAGCACAGTGCAGAGTGGTGCAGCAACTGCGCAGCCTTCAGCTCAACTATTTTACCACCTGGGGTTGGTCTTGCTTGTTCATTGGGACAAGCCCAGGTGCACCATTCCATTTCATATTGTATCTAGCCCTCTAATTTTTAATAATATGGCTTAGCAGTTCCTAATTGGCAGCGTTTTCATGGATGTCTAATGTGTGTTTTTATTTTTATACGCTGGTACACTATTTATTTGCTTAATATCACTCACATTCCTACTTAGGAACATTACAGTGGTATCAGAGCCTAGTTCTTGGCTCAGATGTGGGGTTTATTTCCTATGAGAGAAGGGGACCAGGCTACCAGCAAAACATCACCTACCGTAGGCAGAGGTACTGGAGCAGAGAAAGGGAGTTAGAAATTATGCCAAATACGGAGGAAAGAGGAAAAGCAGTGGTCGGAGAGGAGGAAATGATAGAGCCCAAGAGCAGGGAGGAGATGGCTTTCGACAACCTCCTGAGGGCCTTGAGTGACTTGGCCAAGGGGCAGAAAGACATGTTGGAGGAGATCAAGATACAGAATAGAGACAGGCCACACCCTAGAGGGTTTCTATGTGGAGAAACTTCCGGGGCCTCTCAGCCTTTCGATCGCCCCTCACTAGCAGCGCAACGCACTTTAGTTAGTGTGCCAACTCGGGCTACACTACCTTCTTTTGTGCCAGTGACACAAATTGAGCCAGCGAGGGAAGAAGACACTCCTTAGATGGGGGATTATTTCAGAGAGTGGCAGACTATGGACGAAGACTTCAAAGAAGCCCTCTCCTTCAGAGATCACTGTGAACTCAAGCAGAGTGAGAAGAACAAGGGCTACAGAGGACAAGGGATCCAAAACTATGAGCTGCAGAGAACTATAGGGATGATGTATTTCCCTACTTTTGATGGCACTGCCAAGGGCACGGCTAGGGCTTGGGTTGAAAAGATGGACACATACTTTCAACCCAACCGGATGATGGAGCAAGAAGCCATTAAGATGGTAGCGCTGCACTTGGAGGGTGAAGCCCATGATTGGTGGTTTCACGGTCTGACCACTTTGGGGCATGCCCAGATAGTTTCCTATGAGGACATCACCCAAAGGGTGGTCAAGCGATTTGATCATAGGGATCCGGAGGCTTCTTTTAGAGAGCTGACACAATTGCGCCAAATAGGCAACCCAGAGCAGTACTTCTCAGATTTTTTGCGTGTGTCAATGATGGTCTTGGATCTATCCAAGGCCAGGAGGATGTACTGGTGAAGTCACCAGGAAGTGGTTTTGTGTGTCATAGATCTACAGGGGGCCATCCCCAAGACTAGAGCACCATTTCCTGCACAAACCCCTTTCCCACAGAGGGGGCATGAGACTAGACCCCCACCACTGAGGACCACACAGGGGAGGAGGCAGTTAGATGAGGAGACACGAAAGGACCTCCGAAGGAGGAAGCTGTGCATCACATGCAGAGAGCCCTGGGCACCTAGCCATAGGTGCACTGCAGGTAGAGCACATTACATTGAGCTCTTTTCTGATAGTGACCAAGAGGATGAGGTGGAGCAGGATTGTGGTGGGACAGATGGAGAGAGTCTGGCAAACAGAGGGCCACCACCACCACCTCTATAGGGAGGGGCATCTCTTGCCCCAGCAGGAGGAGTCCTTGCTTCTTTATGCGGGATTCCTAAGTTTTTGACGCTCAGGATCAAAGGCACTATACAGGGACAGAGGGCGTCAATGCTGGTGGACAATGGGGCTACCCACAATTTCATAGATGCACAACTAGTCTAGAGGAGAGGCCTCACCACAGCAAAGTTTGAGGGTTTCTCAGTCCTAGTGCTAGGTGACCGTACTATCTAGTGCACCAGATATGTGCCCTCCTTGACAGTAGTTATGGGGAACTACTCGATGACGAACCACTTCTTTGTGGTCGATGTGCTAGACACCAACGTGGTGATGGGTGTCCAGTGGTTGTATTCCCTTGGGCAAGTCACGACAGATTGGAGGAAACCAGAGATGGAGTTCATTGGGCCAGATGGCAAACTAGTGGTCTTGAGAGACACGCAGTCTTATCCACCTCAGACAATCTCGGCCCACAGGATGGAGGCAGATCTCCGACATGGGGACATTTCATGGGCAGTCGAGTTGAGGATCTCAGACACTGTGCGACAGGCGCAACCACCACCAGCAGACATACAGGCTTTACTGGACAGGTATGCAATAGTGTTCATGGACATTCCAACAGGGCAACCACCAGATAGAGGATTTGAGCACACCATTGAGCTGGAGTCAAGTATACCAGCAGCTATGACTACTCCTTATAGGCACCCCAAAGCCTATAAGGACAAGATAGAGAAGGCCATCTAGGAGTTGCTTGCGTTGAGCCATATTAGTCCAAGTTCCAATCCTTTCGCTTCTTCAGTAGTGCTGGTGAAGAAGGATGGAACCCTCCGAATGTGTATCGACTACCGGACCCTCAACCGTAAAACTCTTAAGAACCGGTACCCTATTCCCCGCATTAACGAGCTGATGGATGAGCTTAGAGGAGCCAAGTACTTCTCTAAGATTGATTTGCGTTCAGGGTACCACCAGATCAGAGTGAGGTATCAGGACATCCTAAAGACAACTTTTCAGTGCCACTATGGGCACTTTGAGTTTCTGTTCATGCCATTTGGGCTAACCAACGCTCCAGCCACATTCCAGTCTTGCATGAACCATATCTTTTGGGGACAACTGAGGAGGTTCGTGCTAGTGTTCTTCGATGACATCCTGATCTATAGTCAGATGTGGGAGGAGCACTTCCAACACTTGGAGGAGGTATTACGCATTCTAGAGCAGCAGTTTTATGCTAAGCTCTCCAAGTGTGATTTTGGATTGATAGAGATGATTTATCTCAGGGATATCATTAGAGCAGATGGGGTGAAAGTTCACGAAGAGAAGATTCAGTCCATCCGGGATTGGCCAGTACCCCAAGATGTGAGTACGCTAAGAGGCTTCTTGGGTATTTGCACCTATTACAGGAAGTTTGTCAAAGGGTTCTCACAGCTGGTAGCACTTTGACCGACTTGACCAAGAAGGGGGGCTTCGCATGGACTGATGGAGCACAAGTTGTCCTTGATCACCTCAAGGAAGTGATGAGCAGTTGCCCTATTTTGGCACTCTCGGACTTTTCCCAGCCATTCACGATGGAGTGTGATGCATCAGGGGTAGGAGTTGGAGCAGTGTTGTCACAGGAGGGGCACCCCATAGCTTTCGAAAGTTGAAATCTCCTACCACATGAGCTGTCATATTCCATATATGACAAGAAGATGCTAGCCATTATGCATGCATTGGCCAAGTTCCGCCACTACTTGTTGGGCAACCGGTTCCAAGTGAAGACTGATCACAACAGTCTTCCACATTTCATGGGGTAGCAAGGCCTCAACAACGGGCAACAGAGATGGGTCAGCACGTTGCAGGCCTATGATTTTGACATCAAGTATCTGCGAGGGAAGCACAATGTGGCGATCGATGCTCTATCTAGGAGACCAGCTAGGTTATCTCTCATGAGCATTTGCCAAGATTGGAGGGCTCAATTGTTGGTGGAGTACTCCAAGGACAGGAGGGCATGCGAGGTATTGGAGGGGACACATGCAGATGAGCGTTACATGTGATGGATGAGGTCATCTATTACAAGGGGTGAATTTACTTAGTGCCCAACTCGCAGTTGAGGGAGAGGATACTCCAGGCAACTCATGGTTCACCACTCTCCGAACACCAGGGGTTCCAAAAGACTTATATGGTTGTTAGGGAGAGGTTCATGTGGAAGGGCCTCAAGGAGGACGCGCTACAACATGTACGGGAGTGTGAGGCCTGCCAGCGGAACAAGGGGGAGTTGACTCACCCAGCAAGACTACTACAGCCACTTCCCATTCTGGAGAGGAAATGGGAAAGTTTCGATGGATTTCATCACTAGACCCCCCACAGTACAGGGAAAGGATTGCATATATGCAGCGGTCGACAGGTTGACCAAATTTGCCCACTTCTTCGCTATCCCCACTAGGTACACGGTTGCACAGGTTGCCAAGTTGTTCTTCTGAGAGGTTTTCAAGCTGCATGGGCTCCCCAAGAACATAGTGAGCGACAGAGACAGCAGGTTCCTGGGTGGATTTTGGCAGGAGCTCTTCAGGTTGGTTGGGACGGAGCTCACTCCTAGCACCAGTTATCACTCTCAAACAAACGACCAAACGGAGAGAGTCAACCAGTGGTTGGAGGGGTACCTAAGGAGCTATGTGACAGGTCAATAGAGGACGTGGATTCGGTGGTTGCAGCTGGGCGAGTACTGCTACAACACCACGCACCACATGTATATCGGTTTGACTCCTTTCAGTGCCCTTTATGGATATGATGCATTGACTTTTACTGATATTGTTTTTGGAGATATCCAGGCCCCAAAGGCCAAAGACTAGGTCTAAGAGAGCCAAGATATCCTCAAGGCTCTCAAGGTTAATTTAGTGACAACCCAAAATCAGCAAAAACTTTATGCAGACCAGCACAGAACAAAGAGGCACTTCGAGGTGGGGGACTTAGTATGCCTCCGAATACAACCTTACAAGCAGTCTACCCTAAAACAGAAGGGGGCGAAGAAGCTGCAGCCACGCTTCTATGGGCCCTACCAGGTGACTAGGCGAGTTGGGGAGGTGGCCTATGAGTTGGAGCTGCCTCCAGGGAGTAGAATCCATAACGTGTTTTATGTCTCATGCCTGAAGAAGGTGTTGGGACAACAGGTGACGGCAGCAGCTAATCTACCCCCACTGGATGATGAAGGCCACTTGTTGTTAGAACCAGAGGCCATTTTGGAGAGCAGGGAGAGGAGACTGAGGAGCATGACCATCAGGGAGTTCTTGGTACGCTGGAAGAACTTGTCGGATGAGGATGCCACCTGGGAAGGTGAGCACCCAACTTTGAGGTTGCTTGAGGGCAAGCAACATTTGGGAGGGGAGGACTATCATGTCCCTTCTCAAATACATTAGTCACAGGGTGCAACTATACATTTTTGGCACCATTTTTGGCTTAGGAGGAGGACCCCACACTTAGACTTAGGAACTATAGGGGAAATTTGACTTTATTTTGTAGCTAGTGGAATGTGGGGGCCACCCACATGAGAAATTCGAACTTAGCCTTTCGATGAGCTTGGAGGGAATCGAATGGGTGGATGGAAGGGCCCACTTGAGGCTAAGGGGACCCAAGGTGATAAAAGGAGGATCAACTCTCATTTTCGACCATCTTGAACATTTGCAAATAAACACTCTTTTGTACACTCTGCTGCTTAGTGAGTCTACCGGTTGTTTAGCCACGAATCTCTCACACAGGAGATTCAAACTCTTCTTCGGGGGACCATCCGTGCCCACCCTAGGGAGGTTGTTCCACAGGAGTTTCATGGAGTTCAGCACAGTCACACACTTCAGCCAACAGCGCAGAGAGGGAAACACATATTTCCTGGGCAGCCAAAAACACGCAGGAGAAGTTAGAAGCCAGCAAGGAGGTTCATTGCTACTGGGAGTTCCCAGAGCTGAGGAGGCTACTTGTTGAGGACATTTTCACTGGGATTTGTAGCCAACTAGACCAGTGCGTCAATTGTACAAATTTATGGGCAACGGGATTGCGCAGTGGCCTGTAGCCGCAATATCGTGGGGCTTGGGAGAACAAACAGTTAATCTTGGCAAAGAGCCATCCAAGGAGCAAGGAGTTGGATAGCATAGGTAAAACCAGCATTTCAGAAGTGTTTACAGAGGGATTTGTAGGTTGTTTCTTGCAAGTCGAATTTGACAGCAAAAGTTGGGGAGAGGCTCCAGGGAGGCCGAAAATCCAAAATCAAAACCAGCGAAATTCCCTTTTGGGTTTTTCTGGGTTTTGTCCAAGGAGTCCAGGGATGAAAGAATATAATTTTCTCGGCAGTTTTTGGGCACATTCCAGCAGGTCGAAGTTTAGCAAGGTAGCGCAGTGCAGAGTGGTGCAGCAACTACGCAGCATTCAACTCAGCTATTTTCCCACCTAGGGTTGCTCTTGCTTGTTCATTGGGACAAGCCCAGGTGCACCATTCCATTTCATATTGTATCTAGCACTCTAATTTTTAATAATATGGCTCAGCAGTTCCTGAATGGCAGTGTTTTCATTGATATTAGTTAACATTGCCCAATTTTGATCAAACTACCTAATCCAATCCTTAAAATATGGTAATGAAAGCTTAACATGCTTGATCAATGATTTTGACTTGATTGAAAGGTAATATTTTGCTAAGGCCATGACAAAGAAGTTCAACAATTAATACCACCAACACTAGGGTACATATAGGGCTTTGGTGCTCTTGATTAAAGGCTAATCACATACCCTCATACATGATATAATCTAATGAAATGCCATAATCCCATTGATCCTGAATTTCTGAAAATTGTTAAGTCTGCTGAATTTTGAATAGGATATGAAATTCTATTTTCTCTGTTTGAAGTCCGATAAGGCTACAACCACTCTCAAACCTCTTGAGTCATTTCATGATAATGTTAAAAATTTAAGTAAAAGGATGAAAATGAAAGATAAAAGAGAATGTCACTTTTACTTTAAGAATTTAATGTGAAAATTCCTCAACAGGAATTCCTACTGCAGCAATTGATGATACTACTCCTATTTGTTAAATTCCTTTAAACAAATTACTTGTAATTTCCTACGGCAAATATCGTAATACATACACTGCAACCTTCACTTAATTAAATATTATGCGGAGACAAGAGATTCAGCAATACAAAAAATACAACACAATGGACACCAATATTTTTGGACAAATGTCCCCAGAAAAACATAATGCGAGAAAATCGGTGCAGCAGATCTAAGGGTTTTATTATTATGCAGGAGAAAATCTGAGTACAATCCTTGGATGTTCAACTAGCAATCCGATACAGAGTGAAACTTGACAAAATGAATGGTGAAATGATCTCACCCTGTCACTGGGAGAATTTGAGTGTGATCACGCTGAACTGGAGCCTCTACGTACCCTCTGCGTAGAACTGCATCACTCCTACGCATCTCCTGCATCACCCCTGCTAGGTATCACATTGCTCCTTCTCTGGACCCTTTGTTGGCTGGAAAATCTGAATCTCTGCCTCTTGGTCTCACAACCCGGCTTCCGGCTACTGAAACTCGATTTCCTCAGCAGGAATTCAATCTCCCTCTAAGGCCTGCACAACCTCTCCGTCAGCTTCGCGTGGGCCAACGTCTACCTCTCTTTGGACATTGTTTTGCCCTCTCTCTGCCTTGTACTCTCCAGCCCAGGAAAACTTCCTTCTTCCAGATACTCACTACCCCTCTCTGTAAGAAATCTCCTCGATCAAAATTTCCTCCTGAGAACTTCTCGCTTCATAAATTTGATCTCTTGATCTCTCGGTGTGTTTTCCAAATGACCCTCAAGCTCCCTTAAATAATCTTCTCGTTGACATTCAACGGCCCAAATTAAAAGCTAATCAATGGCTAAGATCATTTTAGCTTGATCCTCATCTTCTTCTAGAAGTTACACCCACAATTAGATTAATACACATTAATATTTTTAATTTCCTAAGTTTAGACTTAGGAATATTAAAAAATATTAATTATTTTAATAAAATCGTCTCTGGGTGGAATTTCCCAAAACAGTTTCTAGGTACTTTGGAATGCATATGCCCAAGCCTCCCTGCAAAATTTGAGGCCTAGAGCACATCCAATGCTACCCCAAATCAACACTCCCTCTTAGCGAGGAATGTGCTCTAGCAATAAATTGCTACTGCATACTTCTATGACTCTGAAGCATCGTCCTCTGCGTTGCTGATGTCTGACATACTGCCCACCAATTACTGTGTTGCTACTGCAACTGTACTGTTGCCTTTGACACTGCCACTACTAATGCTACATCTATACAACAGCTCCCTCTCAAACGTTGCATCTGCTATGCTGCTAGCACTGCCATTGCTAACACTGCATCTGTATTGAAGCTCAGTTGCTGAGAGAAGCAACTAAAAAACATCCAAAATTATTGAACTAGCTATGTTCAGTATGATACCACGTAAATATTGGAATTGATTGTTGCTAATCTCTGCGCTGACCCTCTGAATCTACTACCTTGCTACTGACCTCTGCTCTGTGCCATCTTCACTACTAGCAACTCTGCTCTGCGCTACTCAGACTCGGGCGCTCCTATGCACTACAACTGTCTCCCCAACACTCCTCGGCACCAACCGACACTAGTCCATTCTGCTACTACAAAACTGGGCTCTCGTAGCAAGGTATTGATCCAAGAGGTGGACTCCTCAAGGATCCTGCCCATTTGTAGCTCTTTCGAACTACAACTCCAAATAAACCCACCTCCCTCCTGGAGGTATCTCGGCTGTCATGGCAAAATCCTCCTGTTCGATCTTCGCGGCTGCAACCTTAAGATCATGCTTCTCATCCTTGTCCTTTTTCTTCAGAGGACATTGGGATGCATGGTGGCCCATCTCGCCACATCTGAAACACTTCAACCTTGGAGACGTCCTTCTTTCGTCTATGTTGCCCTTGTTGTCCTTTCGATGCAAGGGTTGCATTATCCTCCTCCTCCTTGGGTTTCGACCCACTATTGTTGTTGCTTCTGTCAAGTTTGACCTTGACCAAGTCTCTCCTCAGCTCCTCTTGTTTTAGAGCTGCCCACATCTCATCCCAATTAAGCAATGTTGCTTTGCCCAGGATACTTTGCACAAAGACTTGCCACTCATTCAAGATAGAATTAAGGGCTACTCTAACTAACTCTGAATCCTGAGCTGTATGCCCCGCAGCAGACAACTCATCACGGGTTTCCTTCAGCGTCGTGAGGAAGGGATCCACATGCTCTCCCTTCTCCATCTGAGCGGATCTCAGCTTCTACTCCAAGTACATCTTCTGTTGCTCGGAAGATCCTTGATATAACGTGGCCAAGGCATCCCACATCTCCTTAGCAATCCCTCTACGAGCAACGTGACACACCACGTGATCCTTGACTCCATCTAGGATCATCCTCTTAGCCTTCACCATCTCAGCTCTGTACTTCTTCAACGGATCTGCATCCGCAGGTTCAGCTACCAAGCTATAGATGTACGTCTTGAGGGCATGCTCGTCTAGAAGGAAAGACATTCTAGCCTTCCAGATGACGTAGTTGGATGCTCCGTCCAACATGTCCTAATCCCTCAAGCCACTGGTTGCCATATCTACCAAAAATGTCGAAAATCCCCTGTCTGCTTCTCACTGTTGTTGCTCAGTCAATGAGAAAACAGACTTCTCGGTAGGAAGTCTGCTGAGGAAAAGTTCCCTCAAGGTGCTTCTCTTCTTCCTTCTGACATTTTTCAGCCCAACAAAACGGCCTACTGGAAATTTGCGTCCCACCAACGCTCTCACGTTGAGGCTTCAACATTGCTCCCTCTACTCCTGCAAAAATTTGAACCGAAAGTCCTTCTCTCTGTCAACTCACTCAGAGAGAGATTGCCTCTAAAATCTGCACTCCCAGTTTGGAACTGCATCAGCTATCTAGGGGTTTCGAACCGCTGCTTCCTGCAACTTTTTCGAACTCCCTTCTTCTGCTTCAGCGCTGGATCTCCTGGCTCTGCTCTTCTTGCTTCACCTGCACTGCTCCAATACCATGTGAAAATTCCTCAACGGGAACCCCTACTGCAGCAACTGATGATATTACTCCTATTTGTTAAATTCTATTAAACAAATTACTTGCAGTTTCCTACAGCAAATATCGTAATACATACACTGCAGCCTTCACTAAATTAAATATTATGTGGAAACAAGAGACTAAGCAAGAAAGAAAATACAACACAATGGACAATGTTATTTTTGGACAAATATCCCGAGAAAAATCCATTACGGGAAAATTGGTGCAGCAAATCTGAGGGTATTATTATTATGCAAGAGAAAATCTGAGTACAATCCTTGGATGCTCAACTAGCAATCTCATATAGAGAGATATTGGACAAAATGAATGGTGAAATGATCTCACCGTGTCACTGGGAGAATTTGAGATTGATCACGCTGAACTGGAGCCTCTGCGCAGAGCTATGTCACTCCTACGCAGCCCCTACATCACCCCTGTTGGGTATCATGTTGCTCCTTCTCTGGACCCTCTGCTGGCTGGAAAATCTGAATCTCTACCTCACGGCCCGACTCCCGGCTACTGAAACTCGATTTCCTCAGCAGGAATTCGATCTCCCTCTAATGCTTGCATTGCCTCTGCATCAACTCTGCATGGGCCAACGTCTGCCTCTCTCTAGACGTCATTCTACCCTCTCTGCCTTGTACTCTCCGGCCCAGGAAAACTTCCTTCTTCCGGATACTCACTGCCCTCTCTGCAAGAAATCTCCTCAATCAGTATTTCCTCCTAAGAACTTCTCACTTCAAAAATTTGATCTCTTTATCTCTCGGTGTGTTTTCCAAATGACCCTCAAGCTCCCTTAAATAATATTCTCGTTGATCCTTGTCTTCTTCTAGAAGTTACACCCACAATTAGATTAATACCCATTAATATTTTTAATTTCCTAAGTTTAGACTTAGGGTCCCATTAAAAAATATTAAATATTTTAATAAAATCGTCTCTAGGTGGAATTTCCCAAAACGGTTTCTAGGTTCTTTGAAATGCATATGCCCAAGCCTCCCTGCAAAATTTGATGCCTAGAGCACATCTAATGCTACCCGAAATCAACATTTAACATTACCATGAGGGAGCATCTAAGGAGCATCAAGGGAGCACCTTGGGAGTGTCTGGGAAGCCCCAACCTAAGTCAAAGAAACATTGAAAAAAAAAAATCGAAAATGGACCCCCAAGGATCTGCACAGATCTATGTCTGAACCTCCACAAATCCACAACGGATCCTTTTCTGGATCCGCAGATCGGGCCCAAGTGGTTCTGAATTTCCAGGAATCGCCTCAAAATGGCGGAACTGCGGATACGATTTTTAGATCCGCGGTTTTGCTAGAGGATCGCCCAAGGATCCGTACGGGACGCGTTTTCAACCTCGGATCCTTGGGGGGAAAGCATCGTGCAACACTAGGCAGTCCTCCAAGGTCATATTGATCTACGGTCAAAGCCTAGGCTGCTATCTTCATATCTCTTGGTGCCTTGAGCAAAAGGGAGTCTCATAAAGAAGGAATTAATATGCTAAGTGGAAGCTGCCCTAGCAGGTGACTATATAGAATGATAACAGACACAAAAGGTCTCTTGCTTGTAAAGTACCAAACATCCTTGATTGAGGAATCTGAAGAAATTGGAGAGAATCTGGGACTTTCTGAATAAATAATGGAACCTCCCTCTCATCTTGTAGTAAATGGGACGGTGGAAGATAAAGTGAACCTTGGTCTTAACATCCTAAAGGTGGAAGAGCTGGCATATTCTATCTAATCTAAGCTATTGTTCTTTCATTTTGCCCCTCTTGAGAGGCTTATTGTTCATCTTTTGGATCTAGTTGGTGGGCTTGTCACCAATAGATTTATTAGTTTGCACATTAGAGTTATCTTAGGAGCTCATTAGGCTAAATTGACCAATTAGAATTGTTAGAGGCTCATATAAATAGAAGTGAAGCCTCATTTGTAACTCATCATCACTTGATTTGGATTAGCTCTCTCTAAAAGAGAATTTCACACCTTTTTTTTGTTCTCTATTGGAGATCACTTGATGCATTTAGATATCTTTGGGGCTGAAATTTTCATTCCCTTGGAGCCATTTTCTGGATTTCGGATTTGGATATATCTCTTGTTGTCTTGTAAGTATTCTTTTGAAAGATATTTGCATAATAATGTCTAATGTGTGGAAATTACACAACTAGCTATTGTTCTTTCATGCCCTAATTGTTGAATATCATTGTCAAAGAATGTTAAATTGCAAATTTATGCATGTTACTCATTGATAGCAAGTAGATGAATGTTCCTAGTGGAGTAGAACTCGTTTTCTTTCCATGAAAGTCCATAAATCTTGGGCCGGTAAATGTTTGAGAATGCTTGCTAGGGCATCATTTTCTAGCCTCCTTGAAAACAATTTTGGTCAGATTTTGAATCACATAGACTCCATAGCCCAAGAACAAGGCACTGATCCGAGCAAATTTGGTGATCAACCCCGCTTCCCTCTTCTTTTGCTCCTACCAAAAATTTCGGTCTCTCATCTAGACATCCTTGCTAGGGCAAGATGTCAATTTCTTTAGAGGGGTGATTTTGCACTTCCACTTGGACAAACTTCTATGATCTTGTCTCCTCTAGAGGTTCACCAAGTTTCACGAGTTTTCAACAGTTCATTTGTGAGAAAAACTAAGCCCTAGCTCAGATTTTGAAATTCAACCTTTAGCATCATAGTGAGAGACTTGTTAAGGGTTACATTCAATAAAAGCTTGATCAACTTTAACCCTTTCTTCGTTCTAGCTTGACCTAGGATCCTCCTTGGAGGTGTCTCTTTCATGGTAAACCTTACAACACTAAGCCTAGTTAGGGCACCCCTAGGTCTCTCTTGTGGTCCCAATCATCTTGTGATCTCTATCTCACAAAACCTTAAGAGAGGTCCTTTCCCTTTCTAGGAAACCTTAATCTAGGCATAGCTCTTCTATTGAATACCTTTTCACCTAGGTCTAGGCCTCCTACCAATAAGCCTTTCTTGCAGAGCCCTTCTCTTGCTTTTGAAGCAAGAAAGCCATTATTTGAGCCTCTCCTTTGAATTAGGGCTTTGGAAATCACATTGTACATTGTTATTGACCTCATCCTTCTAGTGATTTCCTTCATATTGGGACTCCTCCCATGAGTGAAAGTCTGTAAAAAGTAGGGGACATTCACTGAGGTGACAGTGGGTCTTTGTGTCGCTGTTGCCATTTGGTCTAGCAATCGTCCATTAGAAACCCCTCCTAGAACTTTTGCTAGATTTTGTGGTAACATGGTTTATACAAGAGCTATGTTATTGCTCAAGGTCGCCAATGTTAGTGACTCGACAAGGCCGATTTGGATAACACTAGACAACCAAGTTGAATTATCCTGTCGCCTCGAAAAGACTACGTCGTTAGCCAAGGAATTGATTTATCGTGTGGCTTGAGTTCGATCTTGTTGATAAACTCCTGTCTATTAAACTCTCCATCCCTGAGTCGAACTAGGATTGCAAAGATAAACTAAATTGACTGGGAATGTGGCCAAATTGCATGTAGAAGAGAAGTTTAGATTTATATGTGACAAGGGTTGAGATCTAGGAAAACACAGTATTACCATAATTCATGGGGTTGTGTCGCTCAGTCAAAAGTCTGAATTTCCAGGGGACACAACACGGTATAACTCTACGAAGTTGTGTGGGTGGATCGATGGATCCATGGGCCCATGAGGATCGTAGTATTGTGTGCTAAGGTCAAGAGTTGGGCTTCCTCGTTACAGAGGGCAGTAGTCACTATAACAACAGACAAGGAGGGTTCGTATTTCTTGTGCCAAGTTCGTATGGCCTGAATCAGAATCGAATCTCTCACTACTAAATCGGACGGAGTTTTGTATTGCCAAGAATAGCATCATATGGTTTCTAGGGTCACTTTACCATATCCGTAGCTAAGCCAAATCCAAGCCACAATCACATCACCTAGAGTGATGGTCAAGTTTCTTTGATCGGGGTTAAGAGTTGAGTCCATGGTTTTTCAAAGGTTGAATTTATGGCTGTTACTAGGCCAAGCTTCATCGTGGGGGCCAATTGGTGGATTTTATAGCAGATTTTGACGTGTGAAAGGTTGAACTCCCTCCAAAACTCGCCCAGCCAACAAAAGACTTAGCGCAATGGTATCCTCAGGGGTAGATCTCCCTTCATAACTTCCCAGCACGTTATAGATACATCGCAGTGGTGGCTCCAAGTGAAGAACACCTTTCAGATCACACCCAACAGTCTTTAAACCAGCGTTGAACTAAATGGAAGATGCAGATCACCCCTCATATTAAGTTCAGCAGCAATATAATAAGTTCTGGAAGTAGATACGCTATGCTCGGTCACATTTAAAGAAATATTGTGAGTTTATTGGAGTCATAGGATATTGGAGTAGCAACTAAGGGAGCACATTAGGTACTCAGAGTGTGAATTGGCACGTGTAAAATCCATTTCGTCTTGCACACAATATACTCGGCCTATAAGAGGGAACAACAGTGACTGTGGGTAAGGTTCATTGAACATATATTCACTTTCCCAACAGCTGGGGATACAATCTAGAGTACTTAACTCACATACAGGCCTAGCGTAGGATGTCTTCGTGTTTCCCAGCAAAAGAAAGACAGATCTATGGGTTTTGGGTGCAATTGAGATGATCGGGCCTGGATGGCAGCTTAATGCCTTGACTATATATAATATATGTTCTGGTTGACTGCAACCTATTTGTTGTTGTAGTACAAGGATTCTATTGTGGATTTCCTGAAAATTGAGTGTTTTAGTCTTAGCTACTACTGTTGAATCTTAATAGCAATTTATGCCTTCCTGATTTCAGAGTTCTAGCTAACCATATAGACTAGATATGTTGTCTTTGAGAGCATTGTTGAAAAGGAGTCGTGGTGACAGCAAAAGAATCATAAGGGATTTCTGAAACAAACCATTGAATTCTAGGACTTTTTTAATGGTTGTTGAAAAATTGCTCATGAGTGGTAAATGGAAAAAGGCCATAGAAGACCTGACAAATGCCATGAAAAACTTGGAGAGAAGAAAACAGTAGTTCAGCACATTAGTTGGTTCTTTGGACTACAATGCTTCTATAGACCAGAGAAAAAGGCAGAACAGCATACCCTTCTCAAGAGGAGTCCATGTTATTCTATAGTTGGAGCACCCAAGGGATATGAAAAAAGAACAGAAAATAGGAAATAGGCTCTTTGCACTTGGGTCAGACTTGAAGGTCATGAAGATTAAAATGAAATCCCTTTTTATTGGAGGAATTAAACTCACAACTTTCCAAGGTGAACCAATCAGATGGAAGGAGTTTAAGTTGGGCTTTAAAACCATCAATGCTTACCTTGATAAAGCACAAGTTCTTGAAGCACCCTTGTGGAGGGGTAAGACTTATAGTTGTCTCCTGCCTTAGTGAGACCGTAAAAGTTAACTTCACCTATACCTCCTTACAATGATGACATTATGAGGGACGTTTTCCAACCGATAGTAGAAAGCTTTCAAGAGTTGTGTTACACAGAGGGTTATACCCTGGGAAAGAGGCTCAGGATTTTAGAAACCATGGCCGAAGTTATCCATGATTGCATTTGCAAGTCATTGCAATCCAAGTTGTTGGCCATTTGGAGGGGGAACAAATGGTCTCACTTGCTGCCTATGAACTAGCAAAAAGGTTGATTGACCAGAACAAGAGACTGTTCACAGTTGACCAAGGAAGAATTGATGAGGGTGCAAGTTACAAGAAAGGACCACATGAGGAAGAAGCAAATTTGTTCATCTGATCACTTGAGTGGTATTGGTAAAGACAAGGATGCTTCCAATGCAAAGGTTCAAACAAGCAGTAAGAAAGAATTAAGAAGGAAAAATCTTTGCTTCAGCTGCAAGGGACCTTGGGAGCCTAATCACTCATGCTCGGGTAAAATGGTAGAGATGACAAGGGTAGAACAAGAGGAGATTCGTTCTCATAATTCTAATGAGAATGAGATGGGCTCTTCTACTATAGTTGAGTATATTGATTTTCATGAGAATACCCTTGAAGGGTATGAGCAATAACGTGAAGATGATGACAGTAGTTCACCTATGCATCCATGTTTGATGGCTGAAAATGGTCAGATAAATGAAACTCCTAATGATTAGCAGACTGCTCCCATGTGTGAGGAATGCCAAGTAGAAGAGCACTCAGAGGTGGATGAACATGACGAGGAGAGTGATATACACAGTGTACATGATGAGAACCTGCTGAAGGCTCAAGTTGGAGTCGTGGTTGAGGGAGTTGAGCATCCATCTTTGGGGCCATTGATGAGGTGCAAATAGATGCAGAGGCATCCAGCAGGGCTACAGGACTTCCAAATGATAGCCACCAAGAGAAGATTAAGCATTTTAGGACAGATCTTATGGCGATGAAGAAGACCCCGACACTCTGAGGCACCATCTTGCAATAGATCAGTAAACTTAACGATTTTGGATTTGTGTGTGCCAAGACAGCGGCCAAGCTGTCTAGTGTTGGGGAACAGCTAACATCCCTAACCCGACAATTAGGGGAGCATATTCTAGAGTTTCAACACAACCCTCTTCAGGAGTAGATAGATAGGGCTTGCAGCACTATCATCCCACCTTTGTACATTGGAGAGAGGGGCAGAGTTTTCTAGATGGATCATATGGGTTGATCAGACATAGCAACATAAGTTGAGCATGGTGCAGCATTGGCATAGTGTACTTGTTCTATGTACAAGTATTCATGCATTCGATCCTTCCCAGGGGATGGATTGGTGAGAGATTATGAGTTGGTATTCTATTGATGGGGCGATTCTTGGGAAAATATTATTAGTCAAGGGCATAACACAGCAAGAGTCCTTAGACATGAGGGATACAAGATGCTTGAATTGACAATTAGATCCAGGTGAATCTATTGGTGGCAGGATGAGTCAAAGGTTTGTTCGAAATCCAAGTATTGATGAATCCATTCATGATTGGGTGGCACGGAGGCATTATGTGGCACAATGGTTCATATGGGATCTTGGTATCGGTGTTCAGATGCCTTTACAGTTGAAAAATGTGGATTGCTTGAGGAAGAAATCTCGGGACAAGAGGACTTGAAATATCCCCAATTTTTGTTTCTCTTATGATGTAGTTAGGGTGGGTTTCCAGGGTTTGTGTTAGCTAGGTCACAACAGCGAGATTACAAAATCTGTGGGCCCGGAGGGTTTTGGAGTTTTATGGGGTCCGACGAGGTTTGCTTGCTATATTTCATTATCAAGGTCACTTCCACATAGTTTGTTCGTGGTTTCGCTGCACTCCAGCGATTCTCATAAAAAAAAGTTATTATCAATCGTATTTTAATTAAATACTCTAAAGGTGTTATTTTGGAGCAGATTATTTGGAGAAACACCTTAGTGTAATAGCTCGTTGGAACTAAGATGAAGAGATCCACAAGATGGGATGATGAAAAGTGACTTTCAATGGATCAAGAAATCGTAGAGGCAAATTAATCATTTTCTTGGATTAAAAGGGTCTTAAATAAAATAAAATAAAAGAGTCACGTAGATAAAATAAAAGGGAGGAGCTTCTAGAATGAAAATAAAATAATAAAATAAAAGTGCTTCTAGAAGGTTGGGGTGAGATCCATCAAATCTTTAAAAAAGGGGAAAGCAGGTCATTTGGGTATCTTGGAATTGGAATATTTTATTTTGGAGAGTTTTGGTGAACTTGGTTTTCAGGTTCAGAGAGCCCTAAGATGAAAACCCTTGTTGGACAAAACCCCAACTCACTGGAGATTTCATTCAGAAATCTCATAGAGCTTCATCGGGATCAGTTGATGAGCAGATCTAGCACAGATTTGTGGATTGGAAGTGAGGATCACCCAGATCTCCAATTTGGGCTTCATCTCAACTATTTTCCAACTATTTTGTATTGGCAAGTAATCATCTTCCAGTTAATAAAATAAAGTTGAGTTTTGCTACATATGTCTCGTGTTTACTCTAAGTTGTAACATTTATGGTTTCTTTTACATATGCAATTTTATTTGTGTTGGTAAAATTGTGCAAATTGATTGGATTTAAATGAAGAATTTTATGTTGTAATTTTTTTTAGTAAAATTTCGGAAAAAAATTGTCAAAATTACCTTTCAAAATATTACAAGCTTCCTCCTATAGGATCCCCTTGCAACTTTCCTTAACCCAACGAGGATAAGGGCAGAATAGGAAACACACCTTAGTTGGATTTACTTTATTACAATCAAAAATCTCACATTGCGCATTCATATGGATCACCACATATTCGTCAATCCAATAAATCTAAATCCAAGTGAAATCTCACTTAACTAAAACGTACAAGGAACATTCCACAACATTTTTTTACAACATTCAATACTTGGTTATTCTTCATTGCCACATTTATTTTCAAGCAACATTTACTTTGGGCATTTTCATTTCCAAGTATAAGCATTTTACTTTCAAGCATACTCTCTCACTTTGAGCATTTATTTTCACAAGTTCTCTTTACTTGGCACTAGTCTTTATTTGCTACATCATTTGCCTACAAGTATTTCATTCATATTGTCATTGTTATATCTCTTGCTTGTGGATGGTCATTTGTACTTATGAAGTTTATTTACATGCTTTAAAGTGACATGTGGTAATTTATATTTTGATGGTTGAATGTGTTTTGGATAATTCAATTAACTCCTAGATATTTCTTGTTTAACTTAACTTAATCAAGCCTTAGTTTTCTTTTCTCATAGGGACTATCCCCCTTGGCTTCGCTAGAGTTAGCCTAGACAGAGGAGTTGAGATTTGAGTGACAATTGCTCAACTGGAGACTTGCGCCCAAGGCCACACCAAGTGGATTAAAAATTTTCTCCACGTTAGCCTAGGTGTGGATTAGGCGTCAACAACTCCTAATGTTGCCATCTTGTTGCAATATGCTAATACTTTTCACAATCAATTCGGTTTTGTCTTAAGGGATAAAGATCCTAATGACCTCGCCCATGCCAAAGAATATGCTACCAATATTGAAGAAAATGTCTTTGCTTCTAAAATTGATCCTTTTGCATCTAGAGCAAAAGCTAAAGACCAAACCAAAGTTTGTGAACCATGTTGATCATGTCTAAAGTGATTTACCCTCCTTTGCTCAAAAGTTTGACAAAGTGACAAAGGAGATTCTTCCAGGTCAACTTGCTATGATGAATAGGTTAACCATTCTAGAAAGAGATAAGAGACAATGCCCAAGTTATCCTCCCATGCCTCAATAAAACAATAATAGGCCACCAAGAAGGAACCAATACTCGAATAAAAATAGACCTCCTCCTCAACCAAGTGTTCCCAATATCTTAGCTCCTACTAATATGATTAATCAAGAAGGTAGACCTTGTTGTAATTATTGCGGTGAATTACACAGAGGATGAAAGCCCTTTAAATCAAGGATATGATGATAACCCTAATAATCTTGAATACATGAATTTGAAAAATGATTCATATTCCTATTTTGTGTTTCCTAGTAAAACTTACCATGCTACTAAGGAACAACATGAACAGTTTGTTAAAGGATGTGTTGATACTTCTAATTTCATAAGTTTAGATGTAAATGCTATTACTGAAGAAACACGGAATAAATTTAATAAGTTGTTGCAGTACACCAAAAGGAATAAACAGATATAATAATAATAATAACCCTCCCACGAACAAGTGGACTAGAGTTCATCTACCTCTAAATACTAATCCTAGTCCCCCAACCCAAAAGAATGATGAGATTCTTTGAATGTTGATTTGGGTAATGTTCTTGCTAAAGTAAATGTTCCTATGCCTATTCTTGAATTAACCAAATTTTCTCCTCACAAGAATCAAGTAAAGCAATTCTTCAGCCTTGATAAAGAACTTGAGGAGACTCCTGTAATATTACAAAGTATGCATTATGACCAAAAGAATGGAGGGCATGAACCTTTCTTCCTCACATTAGTTGTGAACAATTTGCTTCTTCATAATTGTGTGCTTCACTCTACTGCTTCCATTATCGTGATGCCTTTAAAGGTCATGAATCAATTAGAATTGCAAATCACGAGGCCTTAATAGAATGCATGTGGTTTCAAATCAAGAACCATTAAAGTTTGTTGTCTTATCAAAGATTTTAAAGTCAAACTTGTTGCTTGTCCTAATATAGCTATGTTGATGGATGTTGTTCTCATAGATGAGTTTGATGTGTGGGGTATGCTATTATCTAGGAAATGGTCTGACACTTTGGGAGAAAATTTATAAATGGATTTTTCCTATGCCACCATCCTTAACTCTAATGGGAAACCAGGTAGCCCATTGTGAAATACCAAGTAGAAGATGTCAAGGAACCTATATATCAGGTATCAAACAATGGTAGAGAATTTGGGAATCATCATACATTTACAAATACAATCACACCAATGAAAGACCTCTCATAACTTTTCCATTCTCCCTTTTGGGCATGAGGAAAACATTGATGAATTGTCCAAGGGGGGAATGTTGATGAAAATGAGCAAGTTGAATCTTTAAACCTTGAATTGCTTGGCAACATTTTGGTCCTGGAAGGGTCACGAATGATAAAAGATTGAAAGAAAGAGCCAGCATTGAGTTTGAGGGTAACATATGCAATAAAAATGATTATGTTTTATCACCTTTCGTTCATACCAACCCTGAGAATACAATTGATGTTGTTAAAACCTCTAAGGGATTGCTTGTGATTGGAAAGTAAAAAGAATGATCAAACATATGTCTAAAAATATTCTTTGATCACAAAATGAAAGAAGAGGATTTTGAAAAGGGAGACCTTGTGCTTGATGAGAATAATACTCATCCATACAAGATCCATGGAATGGTTGGAATTTACTCTTTTCACTTATCCAACCTTAATGAAGTGAGGTTGCCCTTGCTAGTTATTGGCAAATTTCCTAAACTCTGTACTAAAATTGGCGCTTGATTGATCTTGTTAAGAGATTGTTTAGTTTAGGATTGAGTAGGTTGTATTATACATCTTGATTTAGCATCTTTTTTTCTTTTGTTTCTTTTACTATGTTGATTTTGTGCATCTTTGTTTACTTTGAGAGAGAAGAATGGTAGCTTACGATTTACTTATTTCTTTTATATTTAGATCCTTTCATATTCCAAGGTGCTTGTATCGCCCTATTACTTGTGTACTAGTGACTTAATTTTAAATCTAGCAAGATTAATACAGTGATTAAGGTTACAAGTCTTGAAGTGCCAAAGATGTTGAGATTCTCATGCACTCTATAGTGAGCACACGAATCATGTGCTCTACAGTGAGCACATGTCCCCAACTTGGAGCCAGATGTTACCCATCCATCTATATGGGTAACCAAGGGAGAAAAAATTTCTCCTATGATGCAGATTTCTAGCTAGTAGCTCCACATATTCTTCACAACAAAGATCATTGTAGAGATGTTGATCAACATTCTCCACATGCACCAGCCCCTCATATGCCTCTTCTTCAAATGCTTAGTTCATTCACCTAATAACGATACGCATATGATGACGATGGTTCAACACACATGAGGTACATTAGTCATTGTTTCATACAAAGTGCTTACATTTAAAATATTGCGAATTTAAGTAAGGATCATGAGTTGAACATAGAGAATGAATCATGATGCTTGGAAGTTAGGCTTGTTGCTTTATTTCACCTTTGTGGTCATCAATTCTTTTTGGTCAAGTGTAACCACCCTAGGGCTTTTCTTTCCTTGTCTAGGAGGGGCATGAATAGGACACCTCAATAGAGATAGTGTGACCATATCCTTCCATACATAACACTTTCCATTCATCCTTTTCTCCACTTTCCCTACTTTTGAGTTGGTTGTTGTCAATTGCTCATACCAGTTCTCTATTTGTCTCATCTTATGAGAAGAAGGGGCTTGGAAATACCCAAAGGTTAACATTGCTGCAAGAAAGAAAAATAAATAAAAGCATATGCAAAACATTAAAATGCAAAAGAATGGCAATGGATGAATAATAGTCAAAAGCCAAGTAAGCTTGAGCTCTTCCCCCTCACATGAGGCCATCATCCCAATCCCATGCATAGCATCACCTATCAAAGTAAAAGGGGCTTAAAAGAACATCCCAACCCCTATGAGCAATGAACTACCCATGCTAAAAGGTGATTCAAAAGAAAATCAATGAATTGCACAACAAGTTAATTCAAGCAAAGCAAAAGGCTAAATAAGTGGTGCAAAGAGTAATGTCAAGGTAAGGGTAACTCAAATACAAAAGCGCTCCCTCTACAAAGGCTCTCAAGGATGAAGGTGTTGCATAACCCATGTATAAGACTATGACACCACTTATGAAGTCCACCCCTAACCATATCACTTATCACATTCACCTATCAATTGAAGGATCAACCTAGAAAATGTCCCTTCCCCTGGCGCCTTTTCTTTCAATGTCATTGGGGAGCACCTAAGAGAGGTTGTTGATGACCCTCCCATACCTAAATTTGGCAACTTGCATAAGGTCATAAACTACTGTGAAGTTTGAAGAAGATGCCTAATCCGATCTATGTATGTGGCTTTTGCATTAAATATGGTTCACTTTTTTATGTTATATTGACTATTATATGCATGAGGGTTGATCTTATTTGACTCCTTAAGGCATGCTTGATAACGATACATACATTTACATGGTCCTTTATGGGATGTTGATGATGCTTCTTCCATACTTCATGACGATGCTACACACCTTTTGAGAGCATTGTAAACTTGTGGATGAATGTTGGACCCTGTGATGACTTGGCAAGTTGGCACCATGTGGGATAAACTCCAAAACACATTGGAACATAGATGTTGCAGCTTGGAGCTAGGACATTGCATGGATGAGCTTCATGTCTCACTTGGAGAGCGCATGGAGCCCCTTGATGATGCTGCACCCTATTGATGATGATGAGCCTTCTCTTGATGACGATGGGCATGATAATGATAGCATACCTTTTTGGAGAGGACGTGAACCCCTTTCCCTTGATGATGTCATGATGATGATGGACGATGTTGCACATAATTAGGAGATTTCTTTTCTCCAATCAGCCAATTAGCAGGCCCATGATGATCCACAAATAGCTTTGCTTCAAAGCTCTCCACATATGCTCCGGTTAATGCTATTTCCCATCCAGTATACTTCGTAAGGAAGGCAGGTCATCTATCAAAAGGTACACGGACCATTTTTGTAATCATGTGCTTTTGTTTAATGTTAAGGGCCTTTAAATATGGAGCATAAGTTGACTTGAATGATTGACCACTTTTGATTGTATCCTTGTTCCCACACTTCACCTCAGAGATTATCCTTTTCCCCTAGTCCAATGTGACCTTCCCTAAACCCTTTTCTTTCCACTATTCAAGAGGGGCATGAATAGGAGGCATTGATTGATGCAGTGTGCCCAAAATAATCCATACTTGTCGCTTTCCATCCATTCTTGTATACACTTACATTCTTTGGGTTGATTGTCATTTGCCACTGGTGCTAGCTCTCTTTATCCATATCTTTGAGTCAAGGTCTGAAACATTGCCCTAAGAGGTTGATGCAATTGAAAGAAAGAACCACAAATGTAAGAAAATGAAAAATGCAAAAGATGGTTGGGACTACTAATAAGCAAGTGGGCAAAAGCCTAGTTTGAACTCTACCCCCCTCATTAGCCATCACCCAATTCCTAAGCATATCATGCTCTCTCTAAATCAAGGAACTTATAATGTCCCAACCATGATGACCAATAAACCACTACATCTTTAAGGGGTATTGAAAAAGCATAAACAAAGCTAGTCACCCAAGCTACGCAGGAAAGAAAGGAAAAATCAATGAAGAAAAAGGTGCACCAGAGAGGTGGCAAAGGCAGGTTGAGGAAAGAGGTAACCTGGGTCTCCATAATTGCTCTCTGTTATCATCATTACACTCAAGAAGTTGGACCTCTTTCAGCCATCCCCAAGGCAGTGGTATCTTCCTTAAAATCTTTTCCATATCATGTCCACATTTATCACATGACCTATGTATTGATGGGCCTACCTAAGAATTGTTCTTCCCCTTAGTGTTGGAAGCACCTAACAGGGATGATTGTATAATCATCTCTAACACAAATGTGGTCCTAAGTTGCCCTGAAATATATACGGGAACAGATACAAATACCGGGTTTGAAACGGATACGGAAAATTTTTCAAAAAATTTGGACGATACGGTAAAGAAATGGCATATATATATGGCAAAATAAAATTTTCATATTACCATTCATCTTTTAGAATCTAGATTCTATATTTAAAAATACATAATCAAACTTAGACAATCACTGCGCAGTGTGCATTGAATACCATGTTGACTAAAGACAACAAGAGGCAATGAGCCTGTGGTCTGAGTGTCGAAACCATAAAACTTTAAAAGTAAAACAGATTTAACCAAAGGAACCTTATTGCTTAAAGCTTGAAAGGGTTTGACACATATATCAAGACCCCGAGAATGATTAAGATCTAACCATTTTTTGTTTTGAATTCATGTTATGTTACATTTACAATCATGTTTTTTTTTCAATTATTAGTAGCTTTCTATAAGTTTAGTGTTTTGACTATCTCGCGGAATTTGGTCGCTGGTTTAGTGTTGTTTAGATCTCACAGTGAGAGGCTAAATCCTTGGTCTTTGATAGGATTACATTAAGCATCGATCTACTCCAATCTTTTAACAAGTTGAAGTGGGCCTAAATGGCAACCATTAAACTCATTAACTAAACATTAATATTTTTTTGCTTTTGTAGCAATCTTCCTATATAGGCCTATAAAACAAGCATAATCAAATCTATTGGATTCAACTCTTTTTATGACTAAATTTTATTGCATACAAACTAAAATTAAATTAAATGGAAACAAAGTAGTAGAAATTACTCTCTTGAGTTTCCATTTCTTCTTGAGAGGGGAGCTTGTTGAGATTACAACTACTTAAACCTATTTGGGGGTTTAGTTTGTGGGCTACTCTCAACTTGAAGGTAGCTTCTCAATCATGCTTTGTAAGGGTTAAGCCTCTTTTTGTGCTTATGCATCAATGTTTCCTATACATTTCACGGATATACCCTTAAAAATGCATAGCTTTGAAGTTTGATGTGATTACAAAATCCATTGTTTTTATTTAATACACAATCTTTCTCAAATCTCAACATATCCAACCTGTACCAGATGATAGATTCATTGGTTATGGTAGATAGGTTGTATGCAGGGGTTTGGAGATGGCCTCCTCCAAGCAGCAACAGCCTCTGGGCTCCTCCAACTCCAAGCAACTGTGGCCAAATAAATTATGACGACCTCCTCCAACACGCAAATGGCATGAAGAGGTTAAGAGGGTGGCATGCAAACTTTTCCCCAAGCCAAAAACCCACTAAAACAAATTTTTGTTCTAGACAAAGAATTTTATGTGCGGATTTGTTTCCAAAAATTTGGATACATATCACAATTTTTCTAGATACATATCCGAATTTCTAGAAATGGATCCAAAATCCTTGAAAAAATAACTGAAACATTTCAAAAATAGGATTCGTCGTTTCCGAAAAACCGAAACGGTTTGGAAACGTATCAGTGGAGTTTATGTGTCGTTTCGTACGAGTTTCCATTTCCGAAATGCGGAACAGCGTTTCCGGGGATTGGGAGAGACATTGCCGGTAACTTAGGTGCGGTAACTTGCCTACAAATCATCAACTAGAAAGACATTTGAAGACAAGGCTTGTGTAAAGTATTTTTGTGCCCCTAGTATTAAATATGGTTCATTGTGATACCTTAATAGTTTCTTTACCCAATGATATTGATCTCACTTGATCTTGAAGGTATGTTTTAGGTGGTTTCTCACAGATGCATTAGATGTCCCTTGAAGGATGGTGATACGAACAAGGTCCGTTGTCACATAAATATATTTAAAATGTCTAGAATATAAAGAACTCCATGTGAACAATATATAAATTGTCTATAATTGATAGTAAAAAAATATACGTGATTGTACAACGAGGGCCCTAAATATATACCTAGGCGAGATGCCCTTTCATGAATAGTCATCTAACATGTCCTTTCATTATACTAATTATAGTAATCATTATTTAATTATGAATTATTTAATTACATTATTTAATACATTTATGTTCATAACAATGCCTTCCCCTTTAGGCATGCTTTGTCCTCAAAGCATAATTATGGAAAGGCTTGATGTCTTTTTCTTTGTTTAGTAATGTATTCACATTTTTCTCAGTTCTTAGAGCTATCATCTTCAATGATACAAGATGAGATGAACCTCTAAGTGCTCAACAAAATTGTCGAACTAAAAAAATGATTTGACAATCCTAATTTGATCCTTTGTGGAATGTTGTGCTTGTAGGCTTCACACGATGAATTGTTATAATGAGACTTAATAAGACTGGTATCAATATTCTTCGACAAATATGTTAACTGTTTTCCTTTTGATTGATGTTGATACCCTGATTAGTTAATGTATCTGCGCTTGTGATTAGGATATCGATAAGGATTTCAATTTTCCGTCATCATACTTGTAATCTTTTCTTGGCTTACTTTAGGTAAATGATTTCGTTCACAATGTATTTTCAAATGGAATCCTAATTGTTTGTATTGTAGCATCCGTGTATGTCTTCACTTCAATTGGATTGGGATCATTCTAAATCATGATATTATTTGGATCATTATTTCTTCCCTTTTCTTCAACTTAAATTTTCACATCTGAAAATTTCAATGCCTCCCTTTCGATCAATAGTTGTACTTTGTTTTCCAATGACTTCTTATCCTTTTTAAGTTTTTTCAATTATGTAAGTAGATTATGATTATGATGATGGAGATGTGAAATTTCTTCAACTTCTTATTCATTGACTTTATTTTTAATGTTTTGATACTAATTGTTCTCATCTTTTAATGTCTTAATTTCTTCCAGCGACTTTTGATTAAGGCCCTCTAAGCGAGAATTTTCTTCATCCTATTCTAATAGGCCTTCATTGAGTTTCTTCACGACATCTTCGTTTTCTTGTTCTAATTCCTACTTCATAGCCTTGGCCTTTTTGACTTGTGTAATAAGTAATTTCTAACTGTGATCTTTTAAGCGAGAAATTTCTTCGTTTTTGTATGTGATAACTTCGTTAAATTATTTTTGCATTTTTTATATTGACTTTTGATTTTTCCAACTCATTATCTTTGACATATCATTCAAGGTTTTTGGATGAGGATACTATCAAATCTAACTTCAGTGTAATATCCTAAATTGTCACCTTCTTCTTCTTATCAAGAAAAGTCCAAATATTTTTCTCTGTGTTAATATGAAGGTACCTAGTTTTTCAAACCAAGGTAACCAAAGAATTATGTCGATTTTTTCTTCAAACATAGTTACAACACTAAATTGAGATATACATTCATAATCATCAATTGTCACTTGTAAGTCCTTGATTTTATATTATTTCTTGTGAAAAATATCTTCCTTTTCACCTGTATTTGCCATTTGGTTCTCGAATTGATAATTGATTTGTCAATTTAATATTGATGTAATTTTTTTCCCTGTCACTTGTGTTGATAATAATATTAATCTCTTTTCCTTGGTTACTTCCTTTTAAAGTAAATAATTTAGAATCTATGATTGGAAAACCTTTATAGGAAAATATTCCTTTGTTTCTTAGTTATAATCCATTCTTGGTCTTGAAATTTTAAATACTTTGGACCTTAAAAAAAACTCTTTTATAACCCCTTTTTTTCTCTTTTTTTAAAAACTATTTTTTCAAATAAGAAAAATGTGTGTGTGTCAATCAATTTAATGTCCCTTCAATTTGAAGATGAATTCACTTCTTTTTATTTTATATAATTTTAAAGATAACTAGCGCACTTAAACCCTTTTTCACTTTTTAAACTTAAGATGGGTTTTTCTCTTTCATAAATGATTTTTTATACCCCTTTCTCTTTCAAAAAGAATCTTAAATACCTTTTTATTTTATATCATTTTAAATATTACTAGCACACTTAAACCCTTTTTCACTTTTTAAACTTGATGGGTTTTTCTCTTTCATAAATGTTTTCCATAAGAACTTTAAGTATATTTTATCTTTAACTTATAAGATTCCTTGAAATATATTTTATTTTTCCAAGTATAATTTCCCTTCTGTAATTGCTTCTTCGTTCTAAAACCTTCGATTATCCAATAGACACAATCGTTCTTTAAATAGCGGTGTTTCATGACAGTTGTACGGTGTTTTATGGTGGTTGTACGAGATAAGAGTATTGTATGGAAATCATGAAGAGTCAAAATATCAACAAAAGATATAATAAATGTACATCATGAGTCATCTAAAAGTCATCAAGTAATCACTAATCAGTCACTGAGATCCTCTTCCCCTTTTAAGGGAATAGGGATTGGCTTTGCCTTTTCCTCTAGAGGAAGAAGACCCTGCCCTTGGGGATACAAAATGAAATGGACTCAATCGTCCTCTAGAAGCCGATGGAAGAGGTGGCCTCTGTGCTACACTATCGTTGCTGCTGCCCACCCTAGATGGTGTCACCTCCTCCTCAGCATCCTCATCCAGCTCTGCTACTGCCTCCTAACCCTGATGTTGCTCCGCCTCCTCCTCCTCTATCTCTGGCTCTCCCTCCTCTGCAACTACTACATCCTCTAGATCCACACCCAACCAATCCGGGATCGTGTCCAAGATCGGCCTCTCAGTCTCCACTCTCCATGCAGCGATGGTATCAATATTGTCCAATGAGATGGCTTCCACATCAGTAGGTTTCTGAAGCTGTCTCACGCACAATCGAAGATTTTAGTAGAAATAGACCATGCCATTGAGGCGTTGGGACTCCAATCTGGATTAGGGTCATAGATTGTAAATTAGTACTTAGAAAATTTAAATATTAAAATTAATCAAACGAATTCAAAAAATTTAATTTGAAATCTTTTTAGTTTTTACCTGTTGCGCTTTTTGGAGTGTATTTTGTCAAATACACTCCAGTTGCGCTCACACCCAGAGGAACTGCATGTTTGGCTGAGCACTCGAATGGCAAGCTTTTGGAGATGGGGTACTCTAGCACCATAGCTTGTCCACCAAACATCTACAAGTTAAAAGAAAAATGAGAAACATAAAAAAAAAACATTGAAATTCTAAACATGAAAGTTTGAAACAAACTAAAGCTTACCTGGCATTTTGGTCGACCTATTCTTAATAGCCATGTTAAAACCAAATGTGCCACCTCCCATCCTATAGACCTCCATTTCTTTAGAAATCTCCTCACGTTCTTGCTCAGATGACACCATCCTCTCGACACAAGGGAAGAATCCATCCATCACCTCTGTATCAAATCTGAAACCACAAGCATAAGAAAATGCCGGGTTGAGGTAGACACCTGCAGCATGAATGGGGCGATGGAGGGTATTGTTCCAAAGCTGATCAATCACTCTCCATATGACCTGTTGTTTCTCTAACCCCTCGTCTCCCTTATCTACATAATAAGCACGGATGGCTTCTTTGGCCCTATCCATGGCCTCATACAAGTAGCCCATTGCGGGCTTCTCTCCATCAACCAACCGAAGAACCTTTACCAAAGGTTCTGAAATGGCACACACCTCCTCTACTCCTACCCAAAAGCTCTGATCATATGAAACTAGTCTGCATATGCCCTCTCCCTTCGGTTTGCGGCTAATAGATAAAGAACGCCAATCCGCTGAGAGAAACATGCTCTTCAGCGCCCACATAGAATTCAATAGAGACTGAAGAGATATGAAAGTAGTGGCAAATCATGTAATGGCAGGCCGCACCAACTCTTTGTTGTTGGTGAATTTTCTCATCAAGCTAAGCACAGATGAATGATTATAAATAAATTTTGTTATGCTCTTGGATGATTCAACAATATCCCTCATAGTAGGAATTTTACCTATATCCTCCAACATCAAGTCAATGCAATGAGCAACACAAGGTGTCCAAAACAAGTTAGGATACCTCTCCATAAGCATCTTGCCAGTTGCAACATAATTTGCAGCGTTGTCCGTTATGACTTGGACAACATTGCTTGGGCCTACTTCCTGAATGAAGAGGTCCAACAACTCACATAATAAACGTGCATCTTTAATGTGTGCAAATGGCATCAACAGATTTCATAAACATTGTCCCCTTGGGACAACTAACAAAGAAGTTAAGAAGGGTCCTACCTTTCTGGTCAGTCCGACCATCTGACATGACTGTGCATCCAGTGTGCTCCCATGATGCCCTAAACTCTGCCAATCTAGTAGTGCACTCAGTCTTTTCATCTTGAAGAAGAGGCCCTCTCAACTCTGCAAAGGTGGGGGCTTTGTACCCCGGGCCAACGACAACAACAGCATCAAACATAGGCTGGTAGAATGGGTTTGTCTTGGCAATGTTGAAGGGAACATCACTCCATAGAAGACACCTACTGACCAACTTGTCAGCTTCTGCATTTTCCTTTTTTTTCATTGATGATTTGATCCCAGGTTGTGAACTAGCTGTTGTTCTAGGAACAAAAAAAGATGAGATAGAAGGATGAGTACCCATGGGTGAGGAAGGTGATGCTGCTGTAGAAGCACTGCCACTCTCAGGTCCCCCCACTCTTGAGCCCCCTACAAGTTGGTTTCTTAGTGCTGCCCTGGTGTCTTTTCCTTCCTCTTTATCCATCAATGATTGAATGGCCCGTCGGGTGATTTCTGGACTTGGTTTTGTGCAGAGTTCAGTATTTTGGCCCGGAATTTGCCCCAAATGGAATTTTAATCTGTTGATGCCTCCTGACATATGCTTGCCACACAACTTGCAAGTCAAATACATTCTATTGAGCGCCCCAGTTTCGGGTATAACATTAGGCTCACCAAACTCCCACATAGAATCCAAAATCCTCGGCATTTTGTTTTAAACTTTGAGCTGGAATTTAAAGTTTAAACCTGGGCACAAAAAAAATTGAAACAAATTCAATTAGCAATGATCCATCAAAAATTAAAATAGTAGCAATGAAAAGAATGCAAAGAAAGTGGTAGTACAAACTTCACTAAAAACAATGGAGAGCATTTGCTCAGGAAAAAGGTGCAATTTGTATTTTTGATGGTCACCCATAGTCAAAGCTCAGTTGATGCACAGAAAGGAGACAGTTTCCCTGATCTTTTGATATTTTAAATTTTAATGATTAAAAAAATGTAAGGAAACTTGTCTGTAAAAGAAACAATATAGCTAAGGCCTGGAACTGTTAATGCTTTGATTCTGTTCTTTTTCATTTTATTATGTTCTTAACTTTGTGAATGTCTCATTGTCATGCAATTTTGATGGGATAAAGTATCTGCAAATTAGGATGCACTGTGGATGTTATTCTAGCAAATACAGTTAGTATTTTTGGCATAACAGAAAGTCAGTACATGTTCTTAATCTTCCAGATTCAAAACAGTAGTTTTCATTGATTTTTAAAAAGTATCATTATAAACTTAAAGGTATGCATCATGCAATAATTTCGTTGGAAAAAATTAAAATAGAGGCATTCCAAAAGTAAAATGTGTATTTTGCTGTGATTCCACTTCTATGCAGAACACTGTACTGACAGGACTGTAAAGTATGCTTGTTTTTAATATTTATTCAGGTGATGTAAGCAGAAGTCAGGATGTTGAGAGCATTGGTTGGATGTACAGAGGTTAAGGGAACATAAGGAAGTAAGGAATTTGTTTCAACAATTCAATTGACCCATATTACAGACAATATAGAACACTCAAACAGACAGAAAAGTTTTAAATTTTAATACATCCATTGATATCTTTTGCCTTGTCTAATTATATTATCAGTTGGATTTTAGTGTTATCACATGTAACAATGATTTGCTGTCTATGTGTGTGTCACTGTGTACAGCAGTGTAACAACGGATGTATGAGGCTGCTATCCAAACAAAACATGATTGTTGGGTACTGAAATCAAGAGAAATTCAATCTCTAGCCACCACTCGCTATTTGCTTACTCGTCAGTGTCACACAACCATAACTTGAGCAGAGTAATCTAAAATGTTTTGCTTGCTGTAGATTTTAATTGTTAAGGAAAAGACCAGGATTATTGCAAAGATTCAATTACAGAACTGAAACCATTACACAACAAATAAAAACCTCCACAATAGAAAAACAAAGAATGAAAAAAAAAACAAAGAAAGGATTACGTAAAGGTGAACTGTGGTCCGTGATACATGGTGATAGATCGTGGCTGCAGACCTGAGGTAATTGTTTTGCTGAACCGTGACTCCGTGAGACCACAGGCAACCCACAATGCTATCAATCGATTCAATTTGGATTCCGGCTCCTCTCCACGCGTGCACGATGCAAAGTTCACGATCAAACCCTTGTTCTCTGAGCTCTCGGTTCTCCGTTCAAACACAATGAAAAACGCACAAATTAAACCGACTTAAAAACCCTTTCCGGCATTTTATCAGCTAAAAAAATTTCACCACGATTTTTTGGATTGACTCGCGATT
Source organism: Pinus taeda (assembly GCA_000404065.3). Classification (NCBI taxonomy): domain Eukaryota; kingdom Viridiplantae; phylum Streptophyta; class Pinopsida; order Pinales; family Pinaceae; genus Pinus; species Pinus taeda. Next base: position 72,783 of record APFE031635491.1, on the reverse strand, counting down.
TTATCGGGAATATTTCGATATTATCGCGATTTTTTCGTTTGTGAAAAAATCGGCAAAAAGTCGGCCGATTTATTCCTTTCGCTGAAAAAATCGGGTTTTTAGGAATAAATCCCGATTTTTTCGGGACTTTTTCCACACTGCTGCTACTCAATTGGGCCAACATTTCTATCAACTTCTCACTATTCCTGAGGATCTTGTCCATGATTCCTTGCGTACTCCTTTTTCCTTGAGTCACTAGAAGGTCTATAGCTCCCCCAATTACCATGCATGCATGCCTAAATATTCCATGATCTTGTTAGCTTGCCTCACAGTTGGCCAAGATCATGCTTTGATACCACTTTAATATTCCTAAGTGGAAATTAACAGTAAATATCAAGCAATGCACAAGGAACAACAAATAAATTAAACCACGAACACAAATCAGAACACTAGATGCGAGCAAAACATTCTGAACCATTTTATTAATATGTGGAAATTGGGTAGAGAGTATGAGTTGAAATGATAGAACCTGGTCATGCTATGCAAGCTATGCAAAACCTAGAAGAAATATCTTTGATCCAACTGAGGAATGGCCCGAAAGAGTGAAATGTGCATTGCCTAGAAAATACTTTGTAGCGAGTTGCCAATTGAGATGAAGGTTTCTACTTCGAATACTGCCCGATCAGCTCGAAACTCCACACATAAACTCCTCTCCGAAAAACCCACAAAAATATGAAAAGGGTTTGGCTTAACTTCCAACAGTTAGGAAGCCTTACAAGTGGTGTGAAGCCCAATTGGCCACTGTGTGTACTGCTATTGAAAATATCTGTTCAAGAAATCCTCAACCCCTCTACTAAAGAACTCCCAAACCAATCAAGTCACCTTCTAAAACACCCAAATTATACAGCCCTTAAGCTCCTCAATCTGCCCACCTCCTATGCCTGTGCAGTTTTGCCTAGAGAGGCCCACGCATTGCCAAACTTAGATGAATTCCGTCCTAAGAAAGGCCCAAATTTGACACTGCAAAATGTCATCAAATTCCGGCTCCAAGATGGGAGATTCACCTGCAAATTCTGCTCACCCCAAATCATAGAAGCTGGCCCGGAAACTGCTTTAAGTCAAACTGCCACTGTGCCCAGGAAGTGTGCAGAACTGGTTCTATTTGTTGCAAATGTCACTTTGTGGAAACCTTGGAATAGGCTCCACAAATTTCCAGCTAGGGAAACACTCTAAGTTCTCTAAAACCAGCTTAGATTCCTCCTGGAATCCTTGTGCTAAACAACACTCTAAACCCTTGTGCTGAACAACCCACAAAAGGTCGATTTCATAAGTGTAATGGTCAAAAGATAATCTGAAGTGCTCCCTCTTTGCATTTAAATAAGCTTGGCCCCATATGCTCTCCTTGGTGGCCCCCACTTTACCTCCAAAATCACACTCCCTCTCAAATGGTGCACATTTCCTCCTTGGTGACCCCCACATTGCCTCCCAAAATCACACTTCTTTCTTTAGTGGTGCGCATGGCCTCCTTGTGGTCCCCACTTGAGTGTGGGAACCACTACACCCACATCTCCTAAGTCTGCTAGCACTACCTCAAGAGTCCCCACTAACCTCCTCAAATAGTAAACCAAAAATTGGGGACATTACAAGGAGGTAGAGAATTGTGATACTATTGAGGGGGATCCTGAAATACAGGATGATTTTGATGGTTTGTAATTATTTGTTGTAGCATGATGTCTTTTTTATTGTAGAGGCCATTTAGAAGCTCACCCTTTGTCCTTGTTTCAATTAAGTATCATACTTGGTGCCATTTTACTATTTTCACCCTTACATGCTATATACATGGGAGAACTCTGCATATTTGGTGTCTAATAGTTTGGATCACGGTTGCGGGGGAGTGCCCTCCTACCCACGAACCCGCTCCCAATTCGCGCTATGCTCGGGAGCTACTTGGGAGTGCGCTCCTGAAATCACTCCTGAAGGGGGAGCGATTTCTGGAGCGCACTCCCTTTAAAAGAAAAGTGCTCCTTGGTTTTTAGGCAGCGATTAGGGGAGTGGTCAGGAGCAGTCGCTCCTTGACTGCTCCCCTACGCTTCGGGAGTGATTTTTAAGAGGGGGAGCAGTCGGGGAGCGATTGCTTTTGATCGCTTCCCCTCATAAAAATCGCTCCCATTGGTGCCGGAAAATGAGGCCGCACGGCTGAGAGAGAGGGGTAACGAATGGCGGCGGAGAGGGAGAGGAAATGGAGGGAAAGGGGAGGGGGAAAAGGGAGGGGGAAAAGAATAAAAGTACCCTCTCCCCTCCCATTATTCACAATTTCATCCATTGGAGAGCAAGAGGAGCAAGAGAGAGTTTGGAGCTTGGAGAGAGCAAGAGAGAGGAGGTTGGAGGAGTTTGAGGAGCTTCCAAGGGAGATTGGAGCTTGGGATTGAAGGCCAAAGAGGTAGGATCTACACTCTAATCTGAGATTTCTTTTATGTTCATTGCTAAATAAATAAATATTCTTTATTTCCCATTCCCATTCCTCCATTTTTTGCAGACTCAAAACTTCAAACATCATGGCTATATGGCTTGGCATTTTCTTCTTGTTGGTTCCTTTTTGGTTATTATGGTGTTGGAGAGTAGGAGTGTTGATCATGATGAAGAAGAGGATGACGAAGTGGGTTATAGTGGATTTGATGAAAAACCTGGAGAGGAGTACCTTGGTGAGGAGGAAAGAGTGAACATGATGGGGCCCCAAAAACTAAACAAGACCAAACCCCATTGTGGAAATATGTTTCTAGGCCTGAAGGAAGGAAAGGGGGTGGAACCACTAAATTTGCATGCCCCCATTGCAACAAAACTTACACAGGTTCATACACCCGTGCCAGAGGCACCTCTGTGGGAAAGGCCATGGGATGAAGATAAACCAATAGGATTCAAATTTGTGCAAGTGTGTCAATAACAGATAGAGCCATATACATAAGGGAAGAGGAGGAAGCCCAATACAAATCTAAAAAATCAAAGGGTTTCTTTGAACATAGCTCACAATCACATCAACATGCACACAAAACTCCTTCAGCATCCTCCCATGACAGTGGATATGGAGGCAAAGGAACAAACATCTCTTTAAGGCGTAGCACCATATCAAATTTCCTTGACGAAGGGTGTAGGAATGATGTGGATTAAAAAATTTACCAGTTTCTCTATACATGTGGGATACCACTCAATGTTCTTCGCTCACCTTATTGGCATGAAACGGTTTCTACCATAAATGATTCCCCCAAAGGATACAAGAGCCCTGGGTATGACAAGGCTAGAACCATTGGACTTGATCATGAAAAAGCAAAAATATTACATTCTTTGAGTAGAATGACAAATTCTTGGACTGAGCATGGGGTGTCCATTATATCTGATGGATGGACAAATGTAAAAGGCAAGTCATTGATAAGTGTTCTTGATGTGCCTGTTAGTGGTGCCATCTTTCCTTCAGAATATGATTACTTAGAGAAGTTCAAGACCGACATCAACATTGCATAACCATTACTTGAAACAATTGAACGTAGTGGGCCATACAATTAGGAGCACTGATAATGCTCCTAATTGTAAGGCAGCGGAAGCAATTTTTGAGGATAAATACCCCAACATATTTTGGTCTGGGTGTTTGGTTCGCACAATGAACCTTTTGATGCATGATATTATTAAGAACAAAAGACAACAATAAAAATGGATTGGCGATTTGTACAAGAGAGGCAAACACATGATAAAATTTATTACAAATCACAACAATACCCATGGGCTTTTCCGCAGTCACTCAAGATTGGAGTTGTTTAAGATTGCGAAGACTAGATTTGCTAGCTATTACCTCACCTTCAGGGGCCTTTTGAAGGGAAGAGAGTCATTGGCTAGCATGGTATCAAGTCCACAATGGTAGGTATTAAAGGATAGGGCTTCAAATGTAGCTGACAAGCAAGGTTTTGAATAGGTGGAGGAGACCGCTCTTCATGGTTTGTTTTGGGCACGTGTGAGGCAAGTATTGCAATTCACCAAGCCCATTTATAGTATGATTCGGATAAACCAGTGATTGGGGAGGTGTATGAGCAGATGGATACCATGTTGGGGCAAATAAAAGATATTGTTCAAGAAGATGATCCCACCTTGTATACACTGATTCACAATTGTGTGTGTACACTGTGGAATAAACTTAATGTTCCACTACATGCCTTAGCATATATCCTTATGCCAAAATGCTACTCTCCATCTTGGTTGGGCCAACTTGCACTTGGGGGTGGGGTTAGGATCAAACCCCATACAAATCTAGAGGTATCTAAAGGATATATGGAAGCATTAGACAAGTTGGTGCCTGACAAGGAGGAATGTGCTAATTTGTATCGTGAATTAGACAGATACTTCAGTTGCACTGGTTTGTTTGGTTCTTTGCATGCAATGGGAAATAAAGATAGATTTGATGCTCTTATATGGTGGGAAGCATATGGCGACATGGGACTTTTGCCAAAATTGGCAAAAAAAGTTCTCTCACAGGTTGTAAAAACTTCTTCTGTAGAGGTGTTCGATCACCTACAGCTTCATACATAATGTGAGAAGAAATAGACTCAATGAAAACCGGGTAGAAAGCTTGGTTTATGTGTAGTACAACTTGAGGTTGTTGAGTCATTATTGTGATTGTGCTTATGAGTATCCAACATATAAAATTTGGGACAACCACCCAGAGGACAATAATTTGGAGGATGGCACTATACATCTTGAAGAATTGGAAGTAGAACTTATGAGAGATAATGATGAAGCAACAACACCATGCCACCCCCACCATCCAGTAGCAGTGCTAGTGCTCAAGTTCCAAGTATTGTTCCTTTGTAGCTGCTGCCTCCATCTACATCCTCATGTCGAGGGCATGTGCCTTCTGGTTCTAGGCGTGCCACTATGCGGGAGGAGACTCCTAGAAGACCACCACGAGCTGCTAAAAAAATTAGACATTTCTTGTGGCGGCAAGAGGACGCTGTAGATAATTGATTTACTTGTCTTTTCTAGTTTCTAGTAGTTATAATAACTATTGACTCTTTCATATTTATTATGATATTTTTTGTAAACAATATATCACAATTTAAGTTTGAAGTTTGAAGTTGGCAATTATAACTCATTGGTAATGAATTATGAATATGATGCTTCATGAAGGTTGAAAGTTGTTTCATTTCATTTCACGTTAGATATTCTTTGTTGTAATGGTTACAATTAGCTTACAAGTACAACTTTGGCGATCAATTATGATAAATGTTATATATTGAATTTTGAAAGCTTGAAACTTTAAGAGTGATGAATCATGAGACCCAATATGTTGTATGTTACTAACTTGTGGACGTGGTTGATGAAGATTGTAACTTCTAGATGATTGTTGTTATATGGTTCAATCTATGTTCTTTTTATGCTTTTTATATCTAATTCATCATTCTACATGCTTTTGTTGATATATATGCATCAAAATAAAAATAAAAAAAAAAAGTATATTATATAAAAAATTGTTCTCACACTGGGAGCTTCTGAAAATGTCGCTCCTGCTCCCAAGTAAGCTTGGTTTGGATTATACTGTTGTACATGAATAAATCTTCTTTTAAATTAAAATTTGCATATTTAATGTAGCTTTTATTTGACTGGACCTTCAACCCACTTTTCAGGTCAGTTCCCATTAGGTCCTAGCTTGACAATAGCCTGATTCCAGTTCTGGTTCTGGTACTCCAACACATGTTGCATCTTAAAATTCTAATGTAATGATGATTGTGTGTCCTGCGTGCAACAAACCCCATACTAGTTAAAATTTAATAGTACTAGTTTTCGATTTTGATTATCTGGATTCTATATCTTTTTGACAATTTATTTTATATTAGGGTTATCTTATTCAAATTATGAATATTGGCTGCTAAATTCTTCTCCAAAGCATTTTTCTGAAGTCTTCCAAGTATGCAATATCAGTAGATTATTGATCATTTTGCATCTTTTAGTAGTTCTAGGGAGTTAATTACTCCTAAGTTAATAAACTATAGTATCTTGAATTTACAGGTGTCAACATGTTGAGATTGGTCTTGAACAAAAGTCCTTTTAAAGAATGCTTCAAGTACATCTTAGAATATCCAAAATTTAATAATAATCTTGGTGCTTTATAGAAGTTGACCAAAGAATCCTGAGATTGGAAACCTCATGTTTCAAATACATCATAGTCATCTCAATATTGGATGTCTATTCCTTAGCTTCCCTTTTCCTTTATGGTTACTAGTTAGTACCTGGGCAAATTATAATTTTGAAAGCAGCTTTACTAGGATGTCAGTGCCATGGCTGTGTAGACAAACCACTGTTTGTTGCTATAATTATTAGTATATTTTGTATCATAACGCTTCTGTGGTTCTAGTACTCTATACCATAAACAAAAAAAAATTCTTTATCTTGAAGGAATCAATTAAACTGGTATCAAAGGGTAGGGTTTTTTTCTTATGCTTTATGTTAGAATGTCTCATGTGATATTCTTTCTTTCAGATTGAAAGAACCGTGCTCTTTCTGCTAGAACAGCAAGGATATCTAGCTGGCAGATTAGAAGCCTTAGGAGAAGAGCGGGAAATGCTAATGGAGCATAATGACTTGTCTTCTGTGCATGAACTTCAAGTAGCATACACTGACATTGGACAGGATCTATTGAAACTGCTATATTTTGTTGAGATAAATGCAACTGGATTGCGGAAAATACTGAAAAAGTTTGACAAGCGTGTTGGATACCGGTTCACGAACTACTATGTTACAACTCGTTCAAATCATCCTTATTCTCAGCTTCAGCAGGTCTTCAAACACGTGGTATGCATACATTTTAACTGTAAATGCACATAGATATATTTTTTAAAATACGTTGATTGAAGTGGCAGTCTTCTTTGGCTGGCTTTTTGTTTTCTATTGTTTATTTATAGAACTATTTTAACCTAAGAAAGATGAGGGATACTGTGCTTCTTTTGCAATCTACATGTACTGCAATTTTTTATTCAGACAATATTCTTCAGCAATAAAAGATAAGGAGGACCAAGCTTTTGCAAAGGATGATATCAGATGAGTTTTTAATGGAATAAGGTGCTGAATCTGGTACCAAAATGACAGGGGCTGGGTGCTGTTGTTGGTGCATTATCTCGCAATCTTGCAGACCTTCGACATCATAGTGGAAGCTACTTATCTATTTATGATCAGCCCTCTGGAGTGCTAGTACCTCAGGTTAGGTAGTTCCTATTTCTATGAAAAATTTATAATGAATTATGCCATTCTTTTAGAGCACGGTAATGCATTTTATTTTACTAATTGCAAATTTCATGTCCAATATGAACATGCCAGGATCCCGTTGTTGATTCAATAAAAGCTGCAGTAGAGAGGCTGACACATTCAACAAACTTTCTAAGGTTCCTTGGACAACATGCTCTGATAATTGAGGAAGAGCTACCGAGTCATCCCGGAGAAGATGTGGAGAAACAAGAATTCCATCTCATGTCTTTGTCCTTAAACCTTGCTAGCACATTCCTTTATATGGTCAATACTTACATAATTGTCCCAACAGCAAATGACTATGCGACCAGCTTAGGAGCTGCTGCAACAGTGAGTGGATTAATAATTGGATGTATGCCTATTGCACAGTTGGTGTCTTCAGTTTATTTAAGTGCATGGTCAAACAGGTCCTATTTCAGGCCACTTCTTTTCAGCAGCATTGTTCTTGTCATTGGAAACCTGGTATATGCAGTAGCATATAATCTGGATTCATTATACATTCTTCTGCTTGGACGACTTCTTTGTGGGTAAGTTATTGCCTTTTTTGCCCAGTTATGTTTTTTTCTTTATGGACAAAATAATTTGTATTTGATGTTGGCTTTAACCCAAGAAATTTTTATCTCTTTGGCTGTTAGTCAGCTGAATTTGTAGTCCTCAAATACATGTATGATTTCTAATGATGCCATGTGAGAGCAACCCCCGGGCTATTTAAAAAATTTACTCTGAACATTACTGTTTTATGAAGACTATAGTAATAAAACAAACATTTAGGTTCTGTTATCACCAGTGTTGCGAATATCCCGATGTTTTCAAATAATCGCGATTTTTTAACTTTGACAATAAAATCGCCCAATTTGTATGGAGTTTTTTTATTTATTTTATTATTATTATTATTATTATTATTTTATTTTTTTTCCGAAAAAATCATTGAAAAAATCACTATTCGATAAGCAAAAATCATGGACCTCCGAGACACCGCGTTTTAAAAGCAATTTCATGGGTTTTGTTTGTGATTTTTAGTAGACAACGGACTTGTTTGAGAGCTGAGGAGGAGAGGAAGGCGACTACTAGGGCAGAGGAGGAGAAAAACGGAAGAGGCGACTACTAGGGCTACCCCTGCCACCAATAGAGGATGTGGTCTACCTCCTGTAGCTCCTAGTTCTTTAGCGTCTAGAGCACAACAGAGTCCTCTGCCAACTCCACCGACGTCTACATCTAGAGGGAAAGGGAAAGCTATTGCATTTTCTCTCAAGAGGGGCAGAGGAAATTAGTTGTATTAGTTATTTGGTTCATTTCATTGTATATGACATTATGACTCATGATATGAGATACATTATTATAATTTTTGTTGATATTTTGAGGTTGAGTTGGGGCTCAGGAGTCAGGACTTACTATTCAGGACATGATTCACTGTTATGTGTGATGTAGCATAAGAAATGATATTACACATCTTATATATTAGTTCTTTTATCATATTTATGTGTCAATGTATTTATTTTATGTTGTAAATGCTTTAGATATTAAAAAAATTGAAAGAAATTGAATATTTTTGTATTTTTTGATTCTTTCCCCATTTTTACCGATTTTTTCCCCTCGCTGATTTAACTCTGATTGCGATTTTTGCAACATCAGTTATCACCCTGAAATTCCTACCCTGCAAATGTTGAAGGGAGTTTAGATAACACTAGGAGACAAGCCACTATCACGTTGCTTATTTTATCTCACTTCGAAGTTAGATCTTGCTAACTTCATGGGGGTATCCCTAAATGATCTAGGGGGTGAACATTTGAAATAATAAATGATTACTAACACCCTAAATCTAAAAAAAACTTGTTATTCTGTATCAAATCTGCAATAAACTATAAAAACAAGTAGCAAGTTGTCTAAAATGTTGATTTTTGTAGCATCGGATGTGCTCTAGCCTCAAGATTTTGCAGAGAGGCTAAGACACATGCATTCTCCAAGACCTAGAAATCGTTTGCGAAAATTCCACCTAGAGATGGTTGAATTAAAATAATTAATCATTTTTAATGTGTTTCTAAGTGTAAACTTAGATAATGAGATTAATTAAAGGGTGTAAATTAAATCTGGTGCGAATCTTCTAGAAGAAGACGAGGAACAACTCCTAGTTAATCTTATCCTTTGATTATGTTTTAATCTTGGCTGTTGGTGCTCCAACGAGGGATTATAAGGAGCTTGATGGGCACTTGGAGAACACATCAAGAGAGTGAGATTTAGAGATCGAATTTTTCAAGTCTAGCAATGTTGAGTTGCCAGAGAGAGATCGAGTGATTTGCTTGCAATGAGGGGCAGGGATAGTAGACCGAAGATGATTTTTCTAGTTTCGGAGAGTGCAAGGCAGAGAAGGCATCAAGAGGTTCATAGAGGCAACAAAGTGCTTCAGAGGGAGTCCAAAATTCAGTTGGGAAAGTCGAGATCTAGTGCCAGAAGCTGGGGTGTGAGACCGCAGGCCAGAGGGTCGAATTTCCAGTCAGTATAAGGTCAGAGGAGGAGGTGATGTAGTTCTTAGAGGCTGTGATGCAGATCTACGTAGGCTGACATAGAAAGAGCATGGGGCTAACCATCCAAATCCTGTATTAGATCCGAATCACCATAAACAATGTGAGAATGTTTCTCATTACCTCTTTGCTAGTTTTTTCTCTATATTAGATTGCCAGTCTGGGCATCTAAAGGTTTGTACTCAGACTACTACTGCATAATAATTAAAACCCTCAGTTTCTGCACCAATTTTCCCACATTGAGCTTTTCCATGGACGTTTGTCCAAAAACAACGGTGTATATGTGTGTGTGTTTATTTCTTTCCATTGCTATATTTTGTTTGAGCAATATTTTTGTGAACGCTATAGTAGATTTTATTTCGATGTTTATTGTGTAACACTATAAATAACTTGATTTAGAAAATAACAGGTAGGAGAAATTTAATTAGTAGTTGCAGTAGGGAATCGGGTCATTGATTTTTCAAATGGTATCAAAGTACAGGTGAAGGAGAGAAGAGCTCAGTTGTAGGCGGAAAAGGGAGTTCGAAATTTCTGCATAGGCACCAATTCGAAACCCGAGAGTGACTGTGCAGTCCATTAGCCAAGAGGGCTAATTTTTGTGGGAAATTACTTCTCTGAGTGAATCGATAGATAGTAAACTTTCTGGATCGAAGATTCGCAGAGGCAAAGAGAGGAGTGTAGCAGTTTCCACACGGAGCAGATCTCCAACTGTGACAGTCATTTTGCAGCACTTGCTTGCAAAGTAGCATCAGAAGGAAAAAAAGCACACTCTGAGGGAATTCTTTCCTCAAAGGACTTTTAGCCAAGAAGTTTGAATTTTCCAAGCAGAGTAACAGTAGTTTTGTGCTGGATTTCTCACTCTAGAAGGGAGTGTGAATAGCTGGGCAACAACTGTGCAAAGGAGAAGAGGAAGAAGTTCGATTTTTTGAGAGATGGCATGAGCTGGGTTGAGAGATCAAGATCAGTTGGAAGGAGCCTCCAACTATGTGATCTGGAAGGCTAGAATTTCTTGCCTTATAGATGAACATGATCTCAGGACTTATATCGATAGTGTGGTAGTTGTATCCGCAAATGCAGTTCCGCTTCAGAAATACAAGAAGGAGATGGCGAAAGCTAAGAGGTTGATCCTTGATGGAGTTCGAGATCACATAGTTTCTCACATAGCTAGAAAAGATACTGCTCGGCAGATGTGGAAGGCCCTATCAACTTTGTACGAAGGATCTTTTGAGCAGCAAGAGATGTATCTTGAGGAGAAGGTGAGATGCACGAAAATATTAGAACTGATTACGTTAATCATATGAGAACTTTATACACCCACCTGGAAAAGCGAGATAAGGAGATGGAAACCATGAAAGCTAATCATGATAGGGAAATTAATTCTATGCAAAATAAGTTATTAACTATGGATGAAGAAATGACTATCATGACATTCAATTATAATAACTAGTTGGCTACCATGCAAGAAAATGATAAGAAAGAGATAAATTCTATGCAACATTGCTTGATGACCATAAAGGCAAAGGACGACAAAGTAATAAAAGATATGAAAGCTAGTCAGGTATGTCTTCAAAATAAGTTATTGACCACGGAGGAAGACCGTGCTAGGGAAATCAGTGCTATGAAGGTTGAACACTCTAGCCAGATGGATGCCATTACAATACAGGTACAGAAATTTCAACAACGGTCTGAGGATGAAAGAAACAAGGAGATGTCAATAGATCAGAAGCCTCCTTATCTACTGCAACAAGCTCCATCTTATTATGAGGAGGTCATTGGTTCCATTGAAAAGTGGTTAATTGAAGGTGACCCGGATAAAACAGAAGACGATAAAAATCAGATGCAAGATGAAGAAAGACATGTCATGCATATCTTACATACTTCATATGAAAGTTTTGAAACACAATGTTCCACATCGTCAGTGATACAACTTGCCACAAAGAAAAAGCGCAAGAGAAAGAGAATGAGAAAGTGATTTGATGCATCATATGGCTGCAAGAAGTTTGATTTTCGGATAGGAGAAAGTCCTACCGTATGTAGAATTGGACATGGCACATCCAAGAAGCAGCCGACAGATTTGCTTGAAAGCAGGCAAATGCTCAGTATACACTATATTGAACACATTTGATGCCATGTGGCATCCTCTGTATTTCTAACCCTACTCCTTGTCTTTTTAGCATTTCATTTCTGTCTTAGGATTAGATTCACTTTTTATGATACTAGATAGTTAATAAATGAAGAGCTTATATCTTTCATGTGCTTAATGTTATATGATGATTTTCGGATGGACACTACTTATGTTTTGTTGTGTGTTGTGTGGATGCAGATTCTGGATTCTCACATTCCTACATTGTAGCAACGTGTCCCCAAGTAGAGCCAGATGTTGACTACTATGTGTCAATGACCCATAGCAGTACACCCCCCTTTTCGCAGAGGGGATAGCGCTTGATCAATGTGTCCATGCTGTACGACTATCATCATTAGCCTGATCATGTGATATTGTAAACCCAGTCTGCATGTGTAAATTGTAAATAATCTTAGCAGATCCGTGTCATGTATGTAATTGCCTAGGTAAACCTAATTTTCTAGTGCTGATCTATGTTTCAGAAGGTTTTTTGTCTCACCGATCCATGATTGGCAGAGTTTTCCTTCAACCTAACCCCAAATCCGGAATGGATTTTGTCATTAGAATCTTAGGGGAGTCCTAGTGTGTTAGATTGAGTCTATGTAAAAGTGATTTGGGAATAATCCTAACTATTTGGTTAGGTTATTTTATTACAAATTGCTTGATCTACTAGATTATATTTGTGTCCCAAAACTGGGTAGTCTATGCGGGTCTATGCAAAAAGGTTTTCCCCCTTGAGATGTAAAAATGTAAAAATCATGATGTAAAGTGTCTTGAGGGTTAGAAAAATAATTTATCCCCTCATAAGTCTTAGGTCCTAGGTAATTTCAAATTTTCCAAAGGCTAAATTCGAGGGTCCTTTAAAAAATTAAATTTTAAAGGGTCCAGGGACTAAGGTTAAATGATTAATTTGCTAAGTTTTATGCCCTTAGTCCCTAGGGTTAAGTAAAAGTCAATTTTTTGAGGAAATTAATTTTTGAATTAATTAAAATGCATTTAATTGACAATTTTGAATTTCCTCAATAATTTAATTTCCACGGATGAGATTAAATGATTTGTTGATCCTCATCAATGATCAAGATTGCTTTGACAAGGATCACTCGAACTAGCCATTGGAAATTTTTTCTTTAAATAGGAAGTCAGTTGTCAATTGAGATCATTCGATCTTTGAGTTGTGTGCTAAGTGAAATCTCTCTTGTAATCATTTTTCATGTGCAAATAAAGAAAGACTTTGGGGTTAATCTTTGCTGGTGTTACTCTTCGGAAAAATGCTGTAAGATGTTTTATTTTCTTGCATAGATTTACTTTCAGCCATTGATGTTAGCTTATTGTAGAGTGATTTAGATACAGGTATCTTGTCTGATCACTTGGGTTGGAATGATAGTTTAATTTCTGAATACAATGGTAGGTATCTCCATTAAATATGAATTTCATTGTCGTTCTCTCTCTCTCTATGTTAATAGTCGAATTAAGTTGTGCAGGAAGTCCTTGATTTTGAGATCACCGGGCGTTCAGGGAAGTCCTCAGTTGAACCAGCCAACTCCCGGATAGCATTTTCTGAAGAGCCCAATTGGTTTTGATCCCATGCTTATCATTAGAACTTCCGTTGTGGATGCATGAAGGGTTTTCTAAAGCACCTCACCTTAAATTTAAAATTAAAAAAAAAATGTGTGGCATAATGACAGATTTGGCTACTTAGAGCCTTTAACTTGTGAATACTGTTATTATTTAGTTGTTTTTTTTGGGTTTTTCGTTTCATCACTGTATATTTTGTTTTGGGTGTTTTGTTTTTGTTTTTGTCATTACAGGTTGCAGATCTGAAGGTGGGGTTCAATCCTGAAGCCGGATCTAGACCCTGAAGGGTAAGATCTAGCCTTAGAATCAACTTTTTGTAGGTGTACAGTTTTGCTACCCGGGGTTTCATTTTTGTGGTAGGAGATTTTTCGAAATTTTTTTAGGAGATCGCTACCACGCGCCTGCGTCCATCCTTCTCTTCATTAATCGTAATTGCTTCATCATTGCCAGAAAAATTTTCTGGTAGTCTCATCTCTCTCCCACAGTCTATCCCTCATTTCCTTCACGCAAATCCGTCCTCAAACCCTGCAAAATCGTTGCCATTCCTCAACCTTCACGCTGCCATTTTCCCGCAGACGCAGCAATAGTCGCCCTCCTTTCACCCTTCTCGGGTTGCATCGCTGCCTATCCCAGCGTTCTTTCGTCAGCTTTCTTCCTCACCCATTAGCTCTTCCTCCTTGCATTTTTGCTGCCTATATCCCTGCGTCCATTTACCATTCAAAACTTGCATAAGACTCTTCCTATCTACCATTGATCTCTCCATGTTGAGTTGTCAATCTCCTCTATCCATCAATGCAGCCATCCAAAAATTTCTCATGCAGTTGCTCACTTCACTGCGTCTTGCCATTTCTCACGTCCCTCTCCACGCGTTTCCCACGCTGCAACTCGCATCTCTTCAATCATTTGCTGCTTGTTGCATCAAATTCGCAGCATCCATCAGTGTCCATTCGCTCCCACGCAGCCATACATCAGTCTCTCCCTTGTTGTCCTCTCACGCCTCTCACTCCCGCAGCGTCCATATCCCTTAGCCTCCCACGTGCTCTTTTTGTTGTCAAATATCCTCATTAACACTCAGCCTTCCCATTTTTTGCTATTCGTCGAGCTACTATTGCTGCCCTTTGTCTGCCGTCGAAAGCTCCTACCGTCATAAACCTGCAAAAACAACAACAAACATTCGATTCTTTTCATGTGATATGCTGCTAGGGTTCATATCAGTCTATATGCGTTGGTCCACTTCATAGGATAGATATATATATTCACTTAGAATTTCATTTTTTAGCTAGGTTTTATATATATTTCCTTTATTTTAGTTTATGAATTTAGTTAAAATTTAAGTTTTAGTTTAGGTAGATTTCGATTTTGTTTTATGTATATTTTTATTAGTTTTAACATAAAAAATTTGGTTGTTGTTTTAAATTTTTTTTTTTTTTTGAGTTGATTTTTTTAGTTTAATGGTTTTCAATTTTCTATTTAAAAAATAAAATAAAAATTATAACAATTAAAATAAAAAATTCCAAAAAGCGTAAAAGGATTTTTAGGTTTTGTTTAGTCTTATTTTATGATTTTGATTTATATTTTAATCATTAAAAAAAAAAAAAATTAAAGGTCCAAAAAAATTTACAAAAATACAAAATTTTTCTGAGCAAATTCGATGTGTTTGGTCACTTTAAAATTTGAAAAATATTTTGTTGGTCATTCATTGCATTAAGTCTTGCGTAGCGAATTGAGAAAAGGATTTTCTACGTTTGTGGATTTAAAATTTCCTTATGCTAAAAATTTTTGTGGTATTCACAGTTAAATGTGCCTAGATTTTTATATCTAAAGATTAACAGTGGTTAGCATTTGAAATTTCATGGTTGAGTAATGAATTCACATCTTTAGAAATTTAATTATTGGAGCTTTACTAAGTCATTGAAATTGATCGTTATTGCTTGATTGTTTTAATACTCATTGTATGCTAGACATTTCAGTAAGCATTCTCAAGCAATTGCTAAAAGGTTCGTTCATATTTCTATTTCCTAAGCAGCAGTAAACCAATTACTCAGTTTTCACTTCATCTAGCAAAGGCACCAGTCTTAAACATTTAAAGATCTAATCAAATTTTAAATATCGATCAATTGCTTGTTTCCGCCTGTTGTGTCTCCTAAGCCAGCTAATTCCTAGTTGTTCATCCTTTATTCCATAGGGTCTACCCCCCTTAGCCTAGGGAGACGGCTTAAACGGAGAGATCGGGAATCAGGGTGACAGCCCCCGGTTTGAGTGTTGTCGCAGTGCTTAGACATTCTGCGCGACAACAGAGTGCATCCTCAGCACGATCATGTAGAGGTTCTTGAAGGCTTCTGGTGTGGGCGTTAAAGTTGCCTAGAAGGATGATCTAAACAAGGGTCAAATAATGGGAGATGTCAGCATAAAGATCAAGAAAAGAGCCCCCCTCGAACTCTATATGAAGTTTAAAGTTTGATGATGCAGGGGGAAGTAGAAAACTACAATATAGCTATCTTGAAGCAGTGAACTCTTCTGGTGGACTTAGACACACAAATATCTAGCGTGTTCATCTGATGACATCATGGTAACTCGACCCTTGAGGGAGTCACGTACAAGACAAGCAACCCCCTCTGAACCTCGGACACTATTAGACTGTGTCTCTTGCCTACATGACCATATCCAATGGTACCCCTAAATTGGGGGCAGTGTCCGCATGGGACTAGCATGTGTCTCGGTGAGGAAAGGAAGGTCATGGGATCCAATAGCATCACGAAGTGTACTTGGTGAGGACCCAAACATGCCATTGCAGTTTCAGCATCCTGTGGAGATGACGGGGCAACTCCCCCTAAAATGTCACCCATTTGAATGAGATCGCCTTTTAGCCCAATGGGGCGTCTGAATCCTAGATGATAGCTTTGAGATTCTGGATGATTGGTCACTTCGCCTATTTCCATGCAGTTGCAACCCGATATCTAGCTTGCTTGAGTTTTACTTGTTTTTCTCTCGTGACATCGACATCTAGGAAGATCCTTTGAGAGGGTGGGAGTGAAGTCAATCTTCTTTTATCCTGGAGTGCTCTAAGTTGCTCCTCCAACATCTAAAAACAGAGGAAGAGTGTGGAGTTAGGCCCCATCCAAGCTCTCTCAAGAGTAAGGTCCTTCAGATCCAAGGTGTGTTGGATAAAAGAAGTGCCTATTTGAAGGGGTTCCAAGGGGGACACTAGAGGTGGTAGTTCGTGAACTCTTAGATTGAGTTCACGAGATCTATGGAGACACTCTTCATTCAACTTCTCTTGTACCACTCCAACCACAATGAGCGGGGGTGGTTGTTCCCTTTTCCGGACCACCTTAACCCAAGAATTAAGAGTTTGTTATTGTGTTTCTATTTCCTGTTTAATGGAGGCTTGTCGCGATCTTATTTCTTCTTGCAGAGTTTTAAGGTTAAAAATTTATGTTATGTGTGGGGGAATATATAGCTAGTTGTTGTAAATGTATGTTCTCTTGTTGTTTCATTTCAGATACCAACTATTTGAGGTCAACTACTTCTGCATAGAGTTGTTTATTTATTGTCTCAAGGTCTTCCACCCTGTACATCAAGCACTTGACCTGGGCTGCCAAAAAAGAGAAACCCCGTTCTAAGGAAATATCAGCAGGGTTGCATATTTCCTGGTGGTGGTCATTGTTATGGGGGAACTATTTCTATTCTATAGTTGTTTCCATTCCCATGGGTGGGGTTGAAGTGGGGATTCTACCATTGATAGAAACCCTAATAGCCTCCTTTGACAAATGATCCTTTCTTGGTCAAATCTATAAGTGGTGCTACCAACTGAGAAACACCCTTAATGAACAACTTATAGTAGGTGCAAATACCCAAGAATCCCCTCAACATTATCATGTTCTTGGAAGTAGACCAATCAATGATGGCTCAAATCTTCTCCTGATTCACTTGCACCCCTTCTCCCCCAATCATGTGCCCCAAATAAAGAATCTCAGTCAAACCAAACTTGGACTTGGATAGCTCTGCATAAAATTGATATTCCTCCAATATCCTCGACACTTCCTCTAAGTGTTGCAGATGTTCCCCCCATGTTTTGTTGTACACCAAATGTCATCCAAGAAGATTAACACATATTTTTGCAATTGCTTATTGAAAACATGGTTCATACATGACTAGAAGGTAGCAGGTGCGTTGGTCAACCCAAAAGGCATAACCAGAAACTCATAATGACCATAGTGACATTTAAAAGAAGTTTTTGGAATACCCTGCTCTTTGAATCTAATCTGGTGGTAGCTTGAGCAGAGATCAATCTTGGAAAACTATTTGCCCCCCTTTAATTCGTACATCAAATCATCAATTCTCGGAACGGGGTACTGATTTTTCATAGTCTTCTTATTTAATGCCCTGTAGTCGATGCACATCCTGAGGGATCCATCTTTCCTCTTGACTAGGACAACTGATGAAGCGAATGGGCTAGAACTAGTGTGAATGTCACCAAGTGCAAGTAACTCCTGAATAGTCTTTTCGATCTCATCTTTATATGCCCTGGGAAGCCTATATGGGGTGGTGATGACTACCTAGACCCTCTATTACCAGATTCGGGACAATAACCACTGTTCATGGAAAAAAACGTAGCAGAAACCAGACGACACGAAAAATGACTTTTTCTATGCCCGTTCTTGTTTTTATTGGTGAGAAACTCATTTTTTAAGAAAGATCGTTTCTTATAGTTGATTGATGCAAAATGTTCATCCATTTTCCCTGCAATGTTTTTTGTTTCTCCTCGATTTCTTCTCTGTTTAGCGGTTTTGTTCCCAACTCGATGCAAACTCCTGTTAACTCCCTTCCAAAAATTCACTGCATGCAAACTAGTTTCCTTTTCCAGTTGTGTAGTGTGCATGCACATTGCAAACTAGTGTTTGCGAATCATGATGGCTCGTAAGGAAAAGCTTGAGGCAGATTTTAGTTGCACAGAAGAGCAAATTCAAAAGACGCATCTAAGGCGTAGATTAGGTCCAAGCAGATGAGATAGGTAGATCAGATCTAAGGAGAGGAGAGGAGGAAGTGAGTACAACAAGGAGCTCGAGTTAGCTTCATGCTCCTAACCAATTATCTTCGTAAATATTGGGTAAGGTAATCATAGGGCTCATTTCTAGTTTCTGGTAACATAGGTAGGAACATGTATTTTGTATGATGAAGCATGTCCACAATGTTGAGTATGTTGTGATTGATGTCAAAGCATGAGTTAGTGCAGGATGTAGAGTACGTGTAGGTGTCATCATTGATGTCAGGGTTTGGAGGTCATTGATGTGATGGGTTCACAGGATGATGCAACATAACCATGAAACCCTAGTGGGAGTGGAAACCTTAATTAAAGGGATGAAACCCTAACCCTAGGGTTTGGATCCTTTGTGTAGTTAATGGTGATGCAGTTTGATATGATGATGATCTAGGGTCATGGATGTTATTGATAAATGAACAACTTGAAGACACCCTAGCTCTAGGGTTTTGTTCCTTGGATGATGGAGACATCTTATCTTTGTTGGAGTAGCAGACTAGTGGGTTTACCTCTATAATCCTTGTCAGTAAATTCTACACGTCATGCCGATTTCGATGCTATGTGGAGCATTCCGTGGGTCCTCGCGGTTTGTGAGATATAACCAGTCAAAGTCAAAGCCCAGTTCATGATCCAAAACCCCAAAGAGTTGCTGATGATTGATGAAGTGGAGGCATTCCATTGATTGATAATGTGTTATTGAGTAATTGACTATCCTTGCAGATTAATGATGTGGCAATCTCTTCACAATTGGCAGCCATAGCATAAAGTTGAAAACCCTGATTTGACTAGGGTTTGAATAAAAATTGAGTCAAAATTTAAATTATTCTTAGGCCCCAAATTAATTTAAAATTATATTTTGGGTCAAATCATAGAAGAGTTTGGGCAAAATAATTTTGGTCCAAAGTCAAATGGTAATAATAATAATAATAATTAAAAGGGCCAAAATATTCACATAATTATCTTCCATGGTTAAAAATTAAATTTGGGGCTCATGTCATTTTGCAACAATTAAAAAAATAAAAAATTATGTTGAATTCCCTTCTCCTAATTGAGGGTCAGCTAATCTAGAAGGCTCTATGGCTTATATAAAGGAAATGAAATGAAATTTTAACGTCCACAAGACTAGATATAGTCTATGGGACCACTAGATTCCTTGCATTTTTCCTTTTGCAATTCAATCCTCTTATTATTCAAATTAATGATGAGTTGACCCAACCTTCTAACAGTGCGCTCACTGGAAAGATAATGCCAAGAAACCGATGTTAACATACAGTTGTAACATCTCTGATGTCTCTCAAAGAATCACATTCCAAAATGAAATGTTTTTTCGATTCCATTGCCCTAGAAGTGCAAAAATCACACACCCGTTCTTCCCAAGCTTCTTTAGGTCTTTTCCATCGACCTATTTCACACTGTAGTTGATGCGAGTTAGTTCTTAATCGAGCAATAAGAATATTTGCTCCAGGAAATGCTAGCTCCAATGTACTCTTTTTGTTGGAGATCAAAAGTGGGGTTGAATTCTTGAACATTGTATTTCTTTTTTCTGCCCAACTCTTTTTCCCATATACACTAACGAAACTTCTCCATAACAAAACTCTTTAAATCCTTGCTATTTGTGGGACATGCATTGAGTTAAATATTCCATTTTTGCATCAATTTGTTGTTTTGTCTCATTCATGATTTCTTTCTTTCACTCATTCCTTAATTGAAGATAACTTTAGGCCATCTACAATCTCTCAAAGAACAAGAATTTGAGTCATCATCTAAAGCGAAATCTGAAGGATTATTTTGACAAGGGTTCTTGACATTATTTTTTTTCTTTTGTGCCATGTCGTGAATTCCCTATAGCATCTTGGGCAAGTACAACTTGATTTTCAATCCTTGGAATTTTCTCTGCCTCAGCTAGTTTTGAAATTTAATTTTGGTTTTGTGGATCATACGAGAAATTTTTGGGGATTTGTTTTGGTATTACGATATTAGGAAAATATTTCTGAAGTTAGCTAACACCATTGCTCAGATGGGTTGAATTCTTCCTTGAATAGAATTTGCTCAACAACTCTGTGACAAATCAAAGAAGGGTTTTTGTCTTTTCAATTGATCTTATTGGGGTTTCGCTGGGCCTTTTGAACTTGTCTTGCAGGTATTTTAGCTTCGACGTATGGATTCTTGTAGCAACACTTTGATCCACTCATACCATAACACTTCTCTTTAGAATGATAGACGCCAATTCTGGAAATTATTCATAGCATGTTTGACTGTAATCGTTGAGCAATTGAAGGTGTTCCTTTAAACCTAATTTGAGGAAGGGGTCCTGATATCAGATAAAAAGGCCGAAGTGTGAAAATTCCTAGACTCTAGGAACCCCTCCTGTTGCAAATCTGAATCTACTTCAACTACTTGATTTTTAAATTACATTCATCAAGTTATTCTTCTGAATACTGAAGCGAATTACTTCTGCTACCTACACTAATTAAATATTTATGAAACAGAAAACAGAGCAAAGAACAAGATAGATAGAACACACCTATTTTTGGACACAATAGTCCCCGGGAAAGCCCAATGCGGGAAAACTGGTGCAACAGTTCTGAGGGTTTACTATTATGCAGGAGAAATATTTGAATACAAATCAAGGATGCTCATCTAGCAATCCTTTGCAGAGAAAATACTTGTAGAAAATTTGCGTGAGTTTTACCTCACTTGACTCGGCAGAATTCTGGTTGATCCAACACAAGACTAGCTAACCCTGGCTATTTCTGCGTTGGCTTTGCGTCAGCCCTGTGTCACCTTCTCTGCGCTCTGGGTCAGCTCTCCTGGCTGTTTCGGTAGTTCCGGGCAATTCCAACAGTTCCCAGTTGTTCCGGCAGTTCTCGCTGTTCTGACAGTTCTGGATTTTGCATGACAGACAACTTTTCTGTGTCATCTCTCTTGGCTACTGCGCTGCCTCTGCGTTAGCTCTCCCGGTTGTCTGGTAGTTCACGGCAATTTCCGTTGTTCCTGGCAGTTTCAGCTATTCCAGCAGTTCTGGAATCTACGTGATAGGCAATTTTTCTGCGTTAGCTCTCTCGACTACTGCGCTGCCTCTCTGCAAGCTCTTTCCACCTCTCTGTCAGTATTCTCCGAAAAGTCCTCCTGGATTCTCATTGCCCCTCTGCTGCAAGATCTCCCCAATCTATTTTCCTCTTGAGAACTTCTCACCTCAGAAAATCGATTTCCTCAATCTCTCTGTGTGTGTTTCCAAATGAACCCCAAACCTCCATTTTATACTTTTCCTGTTGAGTCTTCAATGACCGAGATTAAGTCTCTAATCAACGGCTAAGATTAAAACATGACTTGATCCACCTCTTAGATCATTCTCACCCATATTTTGATTAATACCTATTAATATTTTAATTTCCCTAAGTTTAGACTTAGGAACTGCATTAAAAATATTAATTATTTTAATAAAATACAATCTAGGTGGAATTTCACCAAACGGTTTTTGGGTTCTTTAGAACGCATGTGCCTTAGCCTCTCCACCAATTTTCAAGGCTAGATTACTTCCGATGCTACCATAAACTAACACTCCTTCTTAGTGAGGAAAGTGCTCTAGCAACAATGTGCATGTGCATGCTGCTCTATTTTTGAAGCATCTCTTATTTGCATTGTTGTTGCCACCAACACTATGCTACTGTTGCTACTATATTGTTGTCCATGACACTGCCACTGCCACTACTGCATCTGTACTACAACTCCCTCTCAAATGCTGCATCTATATTGCAACTCAATTGTTGAGAGAAGCAACTGAAAAACATCCAAAATTAGCTGAACTTAATTGTGTTCAACATAATATAGTGAATGTTGGAATCTGACTGTTGTTGATTCTGACCCTCTGAATCTTCTGCGTTGCTGCTGACTCCTACATTGTGCCAAATGCACTGCTGCCAACCTTGCTCTGCGCTGATCAGTTTTTGGTCCTCAACTATTGCATCTATCATCCAAACACTCCATTGCATCATTTGACACTAAGTCTGTCTTGCTACTGCTGAATCTTTGGCTCCCGTAGCAAAGGAATTGATCCAAGAGGTGGACTCGTCAAGGATCATGCCCACCTGTAGTCCTTTAGATTACAGCTCAATATCACCCCATCTCCCTCCTGGAGATGTGTGGGCACTCATGGCAAACTCATCCTCGTCAATCTTTTCTGAAGTAGCCTTAGGATCATGTTTCTCATCCTTGTCCTTTTTCTTCAAAGGACACTGGGATGCATAGTGGCCCAACTCGCCACAACTGAAACATTTTAGCTTCGAAATGTCCTTCTTATGCTTCGACTTCTGCTGTCCCTTTGATGCTAGAGCTGCGTTCTCCTCCTCCTCCATCATCTTTGTGCCACTCCCGCTACTGTCACTAAGATTGACCATCACTAGGTCCCTCCTTAACTCCTCTTGTTGAAGAGCTTCCCACATCTCCTCCCATGAAGGTAGTCTTTCCCCGCCCAATATACTTTGGATGAAGACTTTCCATTCGTACGAGACTCCATTCAGGGCTATCCTCACCATCACGATTGACTGAGGAGTGGACCCCACTGCAGCAAGCTAGTCTCTAGTGTCTTGAAGACGCTGAAGATAGAGGTTCACCTCTTCTCCTTTCTGCATCAAAGTCCGCTGCAACTTCTGCTCCAAATACATCTTCCGCTATTCGGAAGAGCCTTCATATAGAGAAGACAAGGCTTCCCACATCTCTCGGGCTGTATCCTTGCCCTGCAAGTGTGAGACCACATGGTCTCGAACTCCATTGAGAATGAGCCTCTTTGCCTTCCCATGCTTGACCTTGTACTTCTTCCTTTGATCGTTGTTAGCAGGAACAACCACAGTACTCTTGACGTAGGCCTTGAGATCATATTCTTCTAGAACATCTAAGATTCTGGTCTTCCATATGACATAGTTGGAAGCACCTTCCAACTTGTCCTAACCACTGAGCCCATGCGATGCCATCTAACCCAACTGTCGAACTCACTCCTCTAGTCACTTGCTTAGCATTGCTGACCTGCTCAACAAATGAGAAATTTGCACTTTCTAGCGGAAAGTTCTTTGAGGAGAAAATTGCCCTTCTACGTGTCTTCGTTCTTTTCCAGCGGATTTCTTCCCTGGCAGAAATTGAGCCCTTCAAGGACTGCGCTGAGGCTTTGCGTCACTCCCTCTGCCTCTGCAAACTCATGAACTGGAAATCGTACCTCTCTGTCGTCTCACTTAGAGAGAGATTTCCTCGGATTTTCTTCTCGGCAAGGACTGTGCAATCCCTTCAAGGAGATTTGAATTGCTCAGCATTGGATTTGCTCTTCTTGCTTCAAAATCAATGCTTTGATTCCATGTGAAAATTCCTAGACTCGAGGAACCCCTCCTGTAGCAAATCAGAATCTACTTCACCTACTTGATTTTTAAATTACATTCATCAAGTTATTCTTCTGAAGACTGAAGAAAATTACTTCTGCAACCTACACTAATTAAATATTTGATCTGATGAAACTGAAAATAGAGAAAAGAATGAGATACATAGGACACACTTATTTTTAGACACAATAGTCCTTGGAAAAACCCAATGCGGGAAACCCGGTGCAACAGTTCTGAGGGTTTATTATTATGCAGGAGAAATATCTTAATACAAATCAAGGATGCTCATTTAGCAATTATTTATAGAGAAAATATTGGCAGAAAATTTGAGTGAGTTTTACCTCACTTCACCCGATAGAATTCCCGATGATCCGGCACAAGACTAGCTAACCTCGACTATTTCTGCGTTGGCTTTGCGTTAGCCTTGCATCACCTTCTCTGCCCTCTGGATCAATTCTCTTGGCTGTTCCGGCAATTCCCGATAGTTTCGGCTGTTCCAATAGTTCTGGATTCTACGTGACAGGCAGGGTTCCTGGGTCATCTCTCCCGGCTACAACACTGCCTCTGTGTCAACTCTCCCAGCTGTTCTGATAGTTCCTGGTAGTTTTCGTTGTTCTCGACAGTTGCTTCTGTTCTGACAGTTCTGGAATTTGCGTGACAGACAACTTTTTTGTGTCAGCTCTCCCGACTGCTGTGCTGCCTCTCTGCAAGCTCTCTCCACCTCCCTGTCAGTATTCTTTGGAAAGTCCTTCTCCCGTATTCTCACTGCCTCTCTGCTGCAATATCTCCCCAATCGATTTTCCTCATGAGAACTTCTCACCTCAGAAATTGGATTTCCTCAATCTTTTTGTGTGTGTTTCGAAATGAACCCCAAGCCTCCATTTTATACTTTTCCTACTGAGTCTTCAACAACTGAAATGAAGTCTCTAATGAACAGCTAAAATTAAAACATGACTTGATCTGCCTTCTAGATCATTCTCACCCATATTTTGATTAATACCTATTAACATTTTAATTTCCCTAAGTTTAGACTTAGGAACTCCATTAAATATTAATTATTTTAATAAAATACAATTCGGGTGGAATTTCACCAAATGGTTTCTGGGTTCATTAGAACTCATGTGCCTTAGCCTCTCCACCAATTTTCAAGGCTAGAGCACTTTTGATGCTACCAAAAACTAATAGGAAGATGTGAAGCCTTGTCTATTCACAAGATTTGGCTTCAACCGCAATTCTCGGCTAGGGCATATCTTGGGCTATCTTCTTGTTACAGATCAATGAAGAGCTTGGTAACAGGGCCATTACAAGTTTCAAGGATATTTCACTGCTCTACGGCTAGGAAGTTTGACAAATGTTTAGGGCTATAGTTTTTGTTTTCCTCAAGTTTTTCGCTTTAGGCAGTTTTTTTTATTGATCTACCACATCCCTAAAATCACTCTTCTTTTAGAACTTAATTGCTAATCCTTTTTAGAGCATGGACATGAACCAAACATCTGGTTGGATTTAATCAATGGTCACAATAATACATATGGCTAAACCTTGAAGGACCCTGTTGATGATTACACTAGTTTATGAAGCTTCAAACTATTAACTTAGCCCTGTACTAGCACAAATTTTTGAAGACTATCGTTTAATCTTAGTGTTTACTTTTAATGCAGATTAAAAAATATATGTGGTTCCTTCTTAGTGCAGACTTCTATGAACTAAGACTTGTTCGTGTGGGTCTCCACAACAAGTGTTGATGAGCTAAACATTGGTGTGATTTTTGATGCGGTATGGAAAGTCATCCTTGAATCTTCTATCTCATATAATGGCATTCCTCACCACGATGAAGAATAGTCACCTTGAAGGATTGATTCTTGTTTACTGTGGAGACAACAACATAAGTTGATGAACCCTACTCAAACCAAATCACTAAACAAAATATTGAAGCAAATCGTGAGGAACAAATCTAGAGTTATTCACTTGTCTTGATATTGATTTGGGAACTTACCTTAATAGAAAAGTACATATTTCTTGAAAACTTACATACATATGCATGTGTTCCTATTGATGTCAGTAAGCCCTTAATTAAGGTAGACTTCTGAGCAATCCAAGCCTTAAATAAGTTGGAGACAGCGTGAGTTCAAGCTCGGCTTTTGTGCAATCTTAGCCTTAAATAAGTCAGAGGCAGCGTGATTTTTTGGACTCATTATCATAGTGGGTTTGAAACCTTATTATAGTAATATGATTTTTGACTTATTCAAGCATCTTTAACTCCTGGACACAATGGTTCTTATAGTCGTTGGCTTATGATGTGTATTGCTCACTATTCTATCAATGACACAATACTGAGCGAAATGACTAAGGGCAAGGGTTTGTTTAAGGCATTGGCATCTAAGATAGAAGGGATCAAAGCTACATTTGTTTCAACATTCGGTTGTCGTTCGGATTGTACAGGCACTGCGACAACAACTCAGGGCAGGCGCTGTCACTCTGATCCCACCCGCTTTGTTCTAGTTGTCTCCCAACAACAGGCTATGGGGGGTAGTGCCTATGGAAATGAGATGATTGAAAGCAAGTTGAGAACCAACTTGCCCAGGAGACACAGTTGAGTGGCCTAGCAACTCGGTTTAATTTAGCAAGATTAAGGATTCAATTAGATTTAGAATTGAGACCAGTGCCTTATGGAGTCAAAAGCTCTTGCTTATTATAAACTATGACCAAGTAACCAGATGGAGATCTGTTGTTTATATGATTGACTAACCTATATGCGTTGCAACTCCTACGACCTAAGTGTGACGCAAGGATCTTGGTTAGTTTTAGATTATATGCCTAATCTTAATGGAACCTTTCCCTTAACTGTTTTGAGAAACAGTGTCCAGAGTAGGTTGTGAGATGGAAGCTAATGGGATGTAGGCGGTGACCTGATTAACAATACCTCCCCCTGTGTTCCAACCACGCTGTGTCTCCGGCGCTGTAGAGACTGTGGCTCTGACGACTGCAAGGTCACTATGTTAACCACTAAGAAGGGATGAACCCCTCAAGCTGAATGAGAAAGGGTTGTCCTAAGAGTCTATCAACCAAGCTTATGCTTGGAGGTAACTTGTTAAATGCAATTACTCTTAGAATGAAATGCAAGATGGATGAGTGAAGTTCTTAGCTTAAGATTGTTTTAAATGTTTAAGTACTTAAGTTATGATTATTCTTTATTACAAGAGTACTTAATGATAAATGAAAAGACGATCTTAACCAAACAAGAATGTGCCAAATACTCAAGTATGAAGTAGATACCAAAGATAATCACAAATTTCTAATGACTACGAGATACACACAAATCGCGTAGTAACTTAACTCACACTTAGTCAAGATATCAATTGCACCATTATTAAAGACAATGCCACAATTGAAACAATTAGAGATCTTCAAAGATATTTCAATCAAGTAAATTCGAATGATGATGCCAATATCAAATCCACAAGATGCCAATAATGAAAGTTGCTCAAGAGTAAAACTTAAGATGTCAAAAGTAACTTAAACAAGGTTTAGAAACTTAGAGCTTAGATGTGTGAGTGTCTTAAGTTCAAACTTTGACAATTATTAGTCTTAAGACAAGACAAGCGAATGTTAGATTTCCAATAATCAAAATCAACAATGATACTTTTAGAAATATCAACACTTTCTATCCTTATGAAAACAGTAATAAAATCACTTTAGATTCGAGAAACAAGAAGCCTATGATAGCCACAGATGATCAATGAGATGCCCAACACTTTTCTGATGTAAATTATGAGTTTTAGCCAACTTTAAGATGCAATGTTCAGACTTCTATCAGATCTTATTTAACTTGTTACAGTAGTAAGTAGAACAGAAAATGAATGAGTTATTTATGCCACAACAAGTGCCAAATTAAGTCCAAAACTTGGAAAAATTTGCCAAAATTTGAAATTTTGAGCCATTTTAGATATGTTATTAAGAAAAATTCATATTTGATCTAGCACTTATGCAGAAAAATTCCAGAAAGCCAAAATTTAGATCCAAGTTAGATCCTTAATGCCCAAGTGACCAAATTTCTAGAAAATTTGAATTATGCAATTTAGAAGTATTTTGACCAATTAGATGTATTTCTAGGGCACTTATAACACTATTATGAAGATAAATTTACAGAAGTGATAAAATAGTGAAAAATTAGGGTTTAGAGAGCAAACCCTAGGCCCAAGGCCTTGAAGATCTTTTCCCAAGCTTGTCACAATTTTTCAATGAAGTTTCCACCTACAAATCAAAATTTTTGAGCCACATTTCTGCAAAACCCATCAAATATTCAGTCCCAAAAAATTTAGAAATGGCTAAGGGTCAAATTAGGGCTAGAAGAGGGTTGAAGGCTAAGGAGAATACTCAAGAAAGACAGTGGTTGAGGAAGAAAGGCCAAAGAAGGCTGAAAAAGGGTAAAAAAAGGGCCAAGGAAGGGAAAGAGAAGTGCAAGAGAGAAAGAGCAAAATTTTTGAGCCACATTTCTGCAAAACCCATCAAATATTCAGTCCCAAAAAATTTAGAAATGGCTAAGGGTCACATTAGGGCTAGAAGAGGGTTGACGGCTAAGGAGAATACTCAAGAAAGACAGTGGTTGAGGAAGAAAGGCCAAAGAAGTCTGAAAAAGGGTAAGAAAAGGGCCAAGGAAGGGAAAGAGAAGTGCAAGAGAGAAAGAGAAAGCCCTAAAGAGCTTGACGTGGGGGAAGGAAGGCAGATTAGCACCTTAATAGGCCACGACTAGCCTTTGAGGCAGCCATCTAAGGCTTAGGAGGGCAGCCGAGGCCTTCTAGGCCTATGGCTAGGCCTTAGAAGGCCGAAAAACCCTAACACTAGGTCTAAACGAGCAGGCCGAGGGCCCTAGAGGGTATAGCCAGCCCTAAAAAGCCCTAACAGAATGACGCAGAGGGGAAAAGCGCTAACGTAGGGGGTTTAGAGGCCAACCCTGGCCTTGGAGAGGCCGGATCTAGGCCTAGGAGGGCTAAAACTTGAAACCCCAACCTCACAAAATTTTTATTCCTTCAGATTTGCAATTCTACTTGATTTATTGAATAGCTAGCCCTACAAAAAAATTTAGAGACTAGATCTTACCCTCAGGGGCTTAGATCCAACTCTATTTCAACTTTCTCCACTTGATCTCACCTGCACAAATACATTTACAAATGCCCAAATTCCTAATATATACAAAAATATAAAAAGCCCCAAAACCCCAATTAGCAAAAAAAATATACAAAATTATTCTACAAATCTATTTACAGAATTTACAATTTTACAATGGTTTTGGAAATTTTTTTGAGAAATAATTTTTATTGAGTTTTTTCTTTGATAAATGACTAAAAACACTTTAGAAAATTAATTCACACTATAGCCTTAACGAAATTTAAATCAACCACATAAATATTTGGAATCCAAACAAAGTCGGTTCATGCCCACAGTTTGTGAACTTGGAGACCAAGGACTGGGGAACCTGCAATCACTATATATATTTCTCAAGAAAATTTGTTAGACAATATGGCGAATCAGATCATTTAAGATAAACCCAAAATCTATCAATAGAATGACTTCATCCCTATCTAACGAAAAATAAATTTTAGCATTAATCAGTACAATATAGGAAAGCTTGTACCCAGCACATACCACAAATCAATAAACACTAAACACCTTGAACTGCACTGCAAAGTCTTTATTATGATTCAAATAAATGTTTTGAGCGAGACAATAGTGTTACATCCATTCTTCAACAACAATTTCTTAGCCAGATCTCAGATGGTTTTGACATACAAATGACTCTCTATATATAGCAATGTGAAAAAAGTTGAAGTCAGGATTAAATCGACAAGGGTCCAAAAATTGAAAAAGTCAGCAAAATTAAAATAATACAAAAAAAAATAGTTTTTAAATTTTTTTAAAAAGATGTTAAAAAACTACCTCACGATTTTTGGGAAAAACTCGCGATTTTATCTCGACTTTTTCAATTAAATCCTGATTTTTCAAAAAAATAAAAATAAAAATTTGTTAAAGAAACTACCTCACTCACGATTTTTTGGAAAAAGTCCCGATTTAATCTCAACTTTTTACACTGGGAAAAAATTACCAAAAAGTCGGCCAATTAAATCGGCTAGCCCAAAAAATTGGACTTTGCCGATTTAATTGCAACTTTTTGGTGACCTTTTCCACACTGATATATAGATAAATCCTCCAAATGGAAAAATAAAGGCTACTTGGCTTGATTCTCGTCAAAATAATCTTGGCCATTAATAAATCCTTGATGATCTTTTAATCTTAGCCGTTGAAAATATTTATTTTGAGGAATTTTCAAATTTCTTATTAAATCCCTTTCTTATTAGCTCAAAATTAATTATTTTGAGCTAATTTCTTCAAAAATTTGACTTTGATTTAACCACCAAGGTCCAAGGGTCCAATTTTTCTTGAAATTTCCAATATTCCCTTGGTTGGGGACCTCAAAAAAGTTAATTCTTTTCATACCCACGAATTTGTCCACTTGGAAAACTTTATTTCTCTAGACATTTTAATTTTGACTCTAATTAATTAATTTTCTGGCTTAAGATTAAGTTTATTTTGCCAAAAAATTAATTAATTGACATTTGAGGGGATTAATTATTTTTTTCACCCTTTAATATTTTAGCCATGGTGTCTAAGTATGAGGGACCATGCACTAAAATATTTTTTACATAAAATCTTTACAAATTCAACCCTCAAAGTGGGAATAACTGTTTGACTTAGACCCTCAAATTACATACCCAATTCTGCGAACAAATTATTTTTTTTCCGAGGAAAAATCGCAACTTTCTATTAACAAAAATAAAAAAGTTACATAGATTAAATGCACAAGTGCATTCATGTATTGTCTCTAGGGACCAGTGTATGTGCTTTAAGCACTCATGGTAGCTAGGTTACAAAAAATAAAAGTAAAAATTGCATTTGGCCAGATAAACTGGTTTTTTCTTTTTTTTTCCTTTTTTCTTTTGAACTTTTTTCAAAACCCCAAGAGATGGAGTAGCCGAAACAATTGCCAACTGATTATTTTTTGAAATGTTTGGGGCTTCTTTATCTGAATCTGAGCACTTGGAAACATGAGATCGCTTTGTTGCACCTGAGCCTTGATTGTTGCTCTTTTCTTCATGTTGGCTCACATGAATTGAAACCATTCTTGAGTTATTGGGATTATCGGCTTGTTTGTCCTGATCCTTTTGCTTCTCTTTTCCCTCCTTTTGGGAACCTTGTTGATATGATTTAGAAGACCAAGTGATTTGTAGTAAAATAATTTAGCAAATTAACTTAAATTATTCCCAAATCACTTTTACATAGGACTCGACTAGAACACTGGGACTCACCTAGGACTTTGACAACAAATTCGACCCTATGTTTGGGGTGAGGTTGGAGGGAAAAACTCTTCCGACCATCCGTGTTTAGAAACACAGATGAGTCAGTGAGACGAAAAACCTCCTAGGATGAAATTATTGCCAAAATAATAGGCTTACCTAGGATGTTACATATGTTCATGGTATTACTAGCATCATTTATGTTAAAAATTTCCAGAATGGTTTACAATAACATAGTGTTGATGCCTGATGATCTCGATCCTTAGAAGAAAAATATGGTACATTTTCTTCCTTGGAGCTTTGACAAAATGAGTGCAACACATCCCAAATCAAAGGTTGTTTCGTGATGTATGGTAATGTTACTCATGTTTTCCTTGAGGAGCCCAAGCTTAGATGAGATCAATGTATGACTGAGTGCGGCAATGAGTTGTGGGGAAAAATGACTAAGTAAATGCACAACTCAATGACAATAGTAATGAATTTGCAGCAAGCAGAAAAGAGAAGTAAATATGTGACAGGAGAAGGAACAATGGCAACAATGGTAGGAGGAGCAGAGAGGCAATGATGGCATAAAAGAAGACTTGAGCAACAGGTGCAGAACATAGTAGGAGGAGATGCAGGGAGAGTCATAGTAGCAACAAAAGTTGTAGATAGAGGTAGCAGAAAAATCAGCAAAAAGTAGAAGTTGAGATGGAGTAGTTGACAAAGGCAACAATACAGTGGGAGCAGTAGGAACAATGGGCAGTTGTGGTGGTAGTATTAGGCAACAGTAATGATGGACAATGTAAATATTTGTAGCAACAACAGAGAGAGGACATTGGCAACAATAGTGGTTTGATGATGTGTATGGGCAGTGGCAGAGAGTTTGGTAGCAAAGACAGTGAGTAGCAGTGATTGTAGCAATAGTAGCAACAACGAAAATTGACATAGGCTGCAATAGTAGAGCTTGCAGAAGTAGTTCATTGTACTTGGGCCATTATCCCTGGTACGGGAGCCCAATCCTTCAGGGAGCATTTGCTTTCTTCCAGCTTGCTAGAAAAACCCTTGGGAGTCCTGCACTTCCTTCCAGGCATACTTGGTAAATTGTTGTATGTAACATTCATACATAACAGAGCTTTAGTTATAGCCATTTCTTGTGTGGATGCCTTATTGATGATGTGATGCTTTATGTTTGTTGAATATTCTGAACGATTAATTAATTAATCGAACCAATTGTGAAAAGTGAGGGAAATACTGATTCACCCCCTTCTTAGTGTTTCCAAAAATTGGTATCTGAGCAGGTCCTTCAATGGAAGCTTAACAACTTGAAAACAAATCCATAGCATTTAGTATTTATTGGCAGGATGACTGTTGATTCCAATGAAGATGTCAAAACTCTCAAAGACATGGTTAAAGTATTAACACATAACTAGGAGAGGTCCAAACCCTTGTATGGCATCCTTCACAACAAACATGAAAACCTGAAGGTTGAAAAGAAAAAGATTGAGGAAAGTATTCAATTTACTGTTGCTATCGATACCCTGTTTCGAGCTCAAATTGATAAACTACAATCATCTGAAAAAGGATAAGGAACTTGATGAAGCCAAGAAGGAAGTGGAGCATCTCAAACTGTTAGAGGCAAATGATAGGGAAAGAACCTTGACAAGTCAGCTCAAGGAAAAAGAAAAGGAAAGGCAAAACGAATGGAACAAGCAGGATAAAGAAAAGCAGATCACCTCCTTGAATAGGGAACTTGAAGAAGCCGAGAGGGTTGAGGATGTCTTAAAAGGTTAGATAAAGTAGAAGGAAGAATACTGCATAAACCATGAGCAAGAAATCACCACCTTAAGAGATGAAGTGAACAAAAAAAAAATAGAAATTGAGGATTTCATAGGTATTGGAAGACAATCAACTTCTCGAGATCACCACTCATGAAGACAAGTCTTGGATATATTGGTGAATCCTCACATTCTAATGATGAAGAGAAACCACATGTCAAAGCATATGAAGAACAACCACAAGAAGAGAAGCCTCATCCCAATAATTAAAAACAACCACATGAAGAGAAGCCTCATCCCAATGCTGAAGAACAACCACAAGAAGAAAAGAAGTCTTATGAAAGGAAGTCCTATCCCAAAAATGAAGAGAAACCACACATCAAGGAAGAGAGGAAGTCTTATGAAAGAAATCCCATCCCAAGATTGGAGAGAAGCCCAAAGTCAAGGTTCTACACAAGTCAACCAACACAGAACGTTGGAAGACCAATGCCTCAAAACAAGATGATGCATTCAGGACACCGGCTCATGACAGAGCATTCAAGAGTGGAGATCAGCAAAAATATTCTCAAGGACGAGACATTTTTAGTAGATATTCATCTTATACACCCAGGTATGCTGAGAAATTACATGGTTACTATTACACATGTTCTAAATATGGACACAGAGCTTGATATTATAGGAATATAGTAGGAGTATTGACAAGGGTTTTATCAAAGCACTTGGAGCAGATTTTCTAGAAGACAAGACACATTTCCTTACACCTATGACAGGAGGAATTATAACTTTTTGGGTCAATTATTGAGATCATATGTAGAGCGCTATTTGTGCCATAATCTTGGCCACTTAGCCCGAAATTGCAAAAGTGGCTTGACATGGACCCCACAAAACCAAGAAGGAAGGAATGAAGAATATTATCTATCTCACAACATTGGTCACTTCGCATGAGATTGTAGAAGTAGTTTGATGTGGACTCCACAGAATCAGGAATGAATGTCATTCACTAGGAAGGAAGATAAGACCACCAGTGTCTGGAAGAGAAAACAGGTTTCTCCATGATCTCTCACATAATTGGTAGATGCACAGAGATAGGGGGGTTTTGTAGGAAAAGAAGATTGTTTAGGGGGAGCATCAACACAAGATCCGTCAATGAGAAATGATGTTGACAAGGGGAGTTTGTCAAGGTGAGTTAGATCACAGGCCCGTAGGATCACGCAGATTGTCAAGGGGAGCCTAGATGATACAATATTTTGTCAGGGGGAGCTTGTAAAGATGATACAGAGAGGATGTTGTCAAGGGGAAGCCATATCACTTGATGCACTGGTCGCCCTTTTCCATTGATGTCAAAGGGGGTGAGAAACCTGGAAGGATCAAGGGAGAGAGAGCGATGCAGGATGCAACATACCTTGTCTTGCTAGGTGTGTTGACATCAATAACAAAGGGGGAGATTGTTGAATATGTTGTCGTTGATGTCAAAGCATGCGCTGGTGCATGATGCAGAGTATGTGCAGGAGTCGTCATTGATTTCAGGGTTTGGAGGCCATTGATGTGATGGATTTACAAGATGATACAACATAACCATGAAACCCTAGTTAGAGAAGAAACCCTAATTGAAGGGATGAAACCCTAACCCTAGAGTTTTGGTCCCTTGTGCAATTAATGATGATGGAGTTTGATATGATGATGATCTGAGGTCATGGATTTTGTTAACAATTGATACAACTTAGTGAAACCCTAGCTCTAAGGTTTTGTTCCATGGATGATGGAGAGGTCTTGTCTTTGTTGGAGTTTTTGGAGTAGTAGACCAATGGGTTTACCTATGTAATCCTTGTCAGTAAATTCTACTCATCATGCTGATTCCAATGGTATGTGGAGCATATTGTGGGTCCTAACGGTTTGTGAGATATGCTCAGTCAAAGCCCCAGTTCATGATCCAAAACCCCAAAGGGTTGTTGATGATTGATGAAATGGTAGCATTCCATTGGTTGATAATGTAATATTGAGTAATTGACTATCCTAATAGATTAATGATGTGGCAATCTCTTCACAATTGGAAGCCATAACATAAAGTTGAAAACCCTAATTCAACTAGGCTTTGAATAAAAATTATGAGTCAAAATTCAAATTTTTTCTAGGCTCCAAATTAATTAAAATTTGGGTTAAATCGTAGAAGAGTTTGGGCAAAATAATTTTGGTCCAAAGTCAAATGGTAAAAGAAAATAATAATATTTAAAAATATTGACATAATTATTTTCCATGGTTAAAATTTAAATTTGGAGCTAGTGTCATTTGGCACCAATTAAAAAAAAAATGTTGAATTCCCTTCTCCTAATTGAGGGTCGGCTAATCTAGAAGGCTCTATGGCTTATATAAAGGAAAGCGTTTGCTCTCAAAGCACAAGAATTTGACTCATCATCTGAAGTGAAATCTGAAGGATTATTTTGACAAGGGTTCTGGACATTTTTTTTTGCTTTGGTACCACGTTGTGAATTCCCTATAGCAGTTTGGGCACGTGTGACTTTATTTTCAATCCTTGGAAGTATGGAGTCCTATAGCAACACTTTGATCCATTGATACCATAACACTTCTCATTAGAATGATAGAAGCGAGTTCTGGAAATTATTCACATCTTTGACAGTAATTGTTGAGCAACCGAAGGTATTGCATTGAACCTAATTTGAGGAAGTGTTCCTGATAGCAGGTGCATTGGTCAACCTGAAAGGCTTAACCAGAAACTCATAATGATCATAGTGACATTCAAAAGCAGTTTTTGGAATATCTTGCTCTCTAAATCTAATATAGTGGTAGGCTGAGCAGAGATCAATCTTGGAAAAATATCTGACCCCCTTTAATTCGTCCATCAACTCATAAATTCTCAGGATGGGGTACCGATTTTTGATAGTCTTCTTATTTAATGCCGTGTAGTCAATGCACATCCTCAAGGATCCATCTTTCTTCTTGACTAGGACAACTGATGAAGAGAATGGACTAGAACTAGTGTGAATGTGGCCAAGTCCTAACAACTCTTGAATAGTCTTTTCGATCTCATCTTTATATGCCTTGGGAAGTCTATACAGGATGGTGATGACTACCTAGACCTGCTATTACAATATTTGGGATGGTAGCCACCGTTCATGGAAAAAAACGCAGTAGAAATGAGGTGGCACGAAAAAGAATGTTTTCTACACCTATTCTCGTTTTTATTGGTGAGAAACTCATTTTTTAAGAAACAGATCATTTCTTTTAGTTGATTGATGCAAAACGTTTATCCATTTTCCTTGCATTATTTTTGTTTCACCTCAGTTTCTCCTCTGTTTAGCAGTTTTTGTTCCCAACTCATGCAAACTCTTATTAACTCCCTTCCGAAAACTCACTACATGCAAAACGCACTGCATCCAAACTAGTTTCCTTTTCTAACTATGTAGTGTGCATGCAAACTAGTGGTTGCGTATCATGACGTCTTGTAAGGAAAGGTTTGAGTCATATTTTAGTTGCAGAGAAGAGTAGATTAAGCAGACACATCTAAGGTGCGTAAATTCGTTGACCCGAATCCTATTGCAGCAACTGGAAATAACTCTCCTAATTGTTAAATTAATTTTAACTATTTATTTACTATGTGCTACAACAAATACTGAATCAATCACAATGCAACCTACACAAATAAACCGCGGAAGAAATAAACACTAGAAGAAATACTAGCACACATAAAATAACACAGTTATTTTTGGACCAATGTCCCTGGAAAAACCCAACTCGGAAAGACCAGTGCAACAGTTGCCGGGTTTATTATTATGCAGCAGTAAAATAATCTGAGTACCAACTGGATGCCGAAACTAGAAATCCTACAGAGACATACTAGCAAGAAAATCTGGTGAGGAAAAATTCCTCACTCCAGAGGCAAATCCCGACATTGACCTCAACTCAAATTGAGCTATGAAAATTCGAGAACCTCGAATCGCTACTGCAACAATTGATGCTACTTCTTCTACTTGTTAAGTTATTTACGGTGTTCTACTGTAAATATCAAAGTAATTATAATTGCAGTCTTCACTATTTAAAATGATATGCGGGAACAAGAAATTGAGCAAGACAGAAATACACAACACATTACACCGTTATTTTTGGACAAATGTCCCTGGAAAAACCCAATGTGGGAAATCTGGTGTAGCAACTGAGGGTTTTATTATTATGTAGTAGTTTTTCTGAATACAATCTCTGGATGCCTTGCTGGCTGTCCAGTACAAAGAATATTACTGACAGAGAGATGAGTGAGATTACCTCACAATATCACTGGAGATCCTGGCTGATCCAGCCACTAAATGGCCAACTCCTGGTTGCCTCTGCACAGTCTCTACGCAATCACTCTGTAGGCCCTACGTCACAGTTACTCGGGTTTGCGTCACTCCTTCCGGCTGATCGATTTGCCTCTGAGACTTTGACTTCTGCCCTCCCGGTCTCACACCCCGTCTTTTGGCTTTGGAAATCGATTCCCCAACAAATTTACAGATTCCTTATGGGCTTCTTCGCTGCCTCTGCGTGGCCCTGCGTCAACCTGTTTGGCTTTGTGCTACCTCTGTTGGATCTCTCCTTGTCTCCTCTTCTGAGTATTCCTTGATCAAGAGAACTCTCCAACCAGAATTATCCTTGCCCCTCACTGCAAGAAATCACTTCAAATTTCTCTGGCAACTGCTGCACTGCTCTCTTCAGAAATTCGATCTTCTGATCTCCCACTCGATGTGTTCTCCAAGTGCCCATCAATGTCCTTCTTATAATCCTCCAGTTGAGAACCAATGGCACAGATTATATTCTAATCAATGGCTTAGATCATTTGGATTCGATCTCTGTCTTCTTCTAGAATTCACCCACAGTTTAGATTAATACCCATTCATTATTTTAATTTCCTAAGTTTAGACTTAGGGACCCATTAAAAATAATTAACTATTTTAATAAAACTGTCTCCGGGTGGAATTTCCCAAAACGATTTCTCGATATTGGAGAATGCATGTGTCCTAGCCTCTTTGCAAATTTTGAGGCTAAGAGCACATCCGATGCTACCATAAATCAACACCATGCAAAGTGCCTCTACGCAGTCAGAACGTCACGCTAGCGTAGTTGCTGCTGCTCTAAACTCGGAACAACTTCTCCTCAAGCCGTTTGAATAACTGTTGTTTGGGAAAATGTCTCTCCTGGCCTCCGGAACCTCTGCCTAGCTTCTGGCACTGAAATTCTGCTTCTCCCTAGCAATTCGACTTTGCCTCTAGAGGCTACTACGCTACTCTGTGTCAACATCTCTATGGCTTCTCTGCCTCTCTGGAAATGCACTCACCGGATCAGGAAGTATTTCTTCGGCTTCACTATCCTTGCCCCTCTCTCATTGCTTCAATTTCTCTGGCTCTCTCCCTAGCAACTGAATGTTGCTACTCAGGAAATCGATCTGCTCATGAAATCGAACTACTCAAGTGATTTCTCCAAACCCCATCGACTTCTTCTTATAATCCTCTGTTGAAACTTCAACGACGAAGATTAGATCTTAATCGATGGCTAGGATTAACTAGAAGTCAATCCATGTAAGTTTCTAGAACATTGACGCGATAACTTAATTAAGTCTGATTAATTAGTCATATTTGCTAAGTTTAGACTTAGGAACTATTTAAAAAACGACTAATAATCTAATTAAGTAATTTCTAGGTGGAATTTCTAGAAACAATTTTTGGGTTTTGGATATCTAATGTATTGTAGCCTCTCCACAAAATTTCATGGCTAGAACACATCTGGCTCTACAAAAACTGATAAGGTGTAGATTAGATCCAAGCAGAAGAGAGAGGTAGATCAGATTTGAGCAGAGGAGAGGAGGAAGTGAGTACGTCAAAGAACCTGAGTTAGCTTCACGCTCCCAGCTAGTGGGCACAAGACCAAGACCAAGGCCTCCTCAAGCACCAAGTCATCCCTCCAATGGATCCTTCCTCAAACAAGTCAAAGTTCACAAGGTCAATTGCATCAAAACTTTCCCAACTTCAGAATTTCAACCCAGATTTATAGATTTTCAGCCCTACAACTTGTAAAGATGCCCCAGAACTTTGCATGTGTTAGCAAAAGATGAAAAAATAAGAAATATCTTCTTCTTGCTTGCATTTTCCCTTCTTCTTCTTGACCTTCATACTTCTTTCTATTTCTTTTGCTTGAAGATCGTACTTGTGAGTGAATGTATCCAAATGAAAGTATCTTCGTTTTATAGCCTTTCATGTGGTCAAATTATGTGAAATTTCCTTGAATTGCAACAACTGGAAATTTATTCTTTTAACTGATTAATTAGGAGTTTATTTTTTATGGCAAATAAAGAATAAATCACACTGCAATTCTTCACAATAAAATTATGTTGCGGAAAATAATCTAGAACTAAGAAAATAGATGTATGCACACAATAAAAATGAAATCAATATTTTGGACTAATGTCCCTGGAAAAAGGTCGAAGGGAAAATTGGTGCAACAGATGAGGGTTTATTTTATTATTAGTCAGCAACAAGAATCTGAGTACAATAATTTGGATGCCAAATTGGCAACCCTTTCTTAAGAGAATCACTGACAAAATCTCTAAGGGAAATTTTCCCTTATCCACAAACAATCCGACCTCACCTGGCCACGCGAACCGCCTCCTAGAAATACCTCCATGTAGCCTTTGCGCAGGCTATAACTCACACTCTTCGGAATAGCCTCGAACTGCCTCTAACTAATTGTCTCTGCCACTGAGATGAGTTCATTGGCCCTTTGGAAGAGTTTCTTAACACTTATCTGCTAAATTGATCCCCTGCTTGGTTGCTTCAAATTGCTCCTCTTGTAGGCCTGCGCAGCCCTTGTGTAGTCTCTCTGTGGACTGGATGTTGTCTCCTCACACTCCTGCAAACTGCCATTGTAGATCCTAAGTATCTGATTGCTACTAGCATCTGCACTGTCACTGAAGGATCTGTGTTGTTGCTAACTCTACACTGTGCCAATTGCACTGCTACCAACTTTGCACTACGCTCCCTAGCATATGACTTCTACTAGTCTGCCACTGTCATGTTGGTACTGATTGCATCAACTGCCACTAATCCATCTTGCCACTGGATACTGTGGGCCCTTGTAGCCAGGTAATGATCCATGAGGTGGTCTCCTCAAGGACCCTGCCCAATCTCTGTAGTTCTTTGAGACTACAGTACCAAATCTCCCCACCTCCCTCCTGGAGGTATATATGCAAACATAGCAAATTCTTCCTCCAAGTTGGAGGAAATCCTATCTATCTCTGCTGAAGCTTCTTGTTGGACCTGCTTCTCCTCCCTATCCTTCTTCTTGAGAGGACATTGGGTATTGTAGTTTGACTGAGCTCACCACACTTGAAGCAGTTGACCTTTCATAGGTCCTTCTTCTTCTTTCTCTACTCCCCTTGTCCCTGACTGAGACGTTTTGCTTTACCTGCTACGATCCGTTGCTGCTGTCATTGATGGAGCTCTTTAACAGAGCTCGTCTCAACTCCTCTTGCTGCAAATTGGCCCACATTCTATCCTAGTTTGGTAGCCTATCTCTGCCCAATATGCTTTGAACAAAGGCTTGCCAATTCTCTGAGATGTTATTGAGTGCCAATCGCACTAGCTCCATGGATTGAGGCGCTGCCCCAACAATTGACAACTGGTCTCAGACCTCCTGAATCCTTTTAAGGAAGGGATCTATGCCTTCCCCCTTCTGCCTTCGGATGCATCTCAATTTCTCCTCAAGAAACATCTTCCGCTGCTCAAAAGTTCCTTGGTATAACGTGGAGAGAGCATCCCACATCTGTTTGGCAGTATCTTTGCTAGCGATATGTGAGACAATATGATGTTGTGAGACAATATGATGTTGGACTGCATCCAAGATTAGCTGCTTCGCTCGTGCCATCTCTTTCATATATTCTTTCTGTTGATTTGCATCCTGAGGAACCACCACCTTTGCATCAATATAGGCTTTCAGGCCATATTCATCTAGAAGGAAAGACATCCTTGCCTTCCAAATGACGTAGTTGGAAGCTCCATCCAACTTGTCCTAATCACGAAGGCCAGTAGTGGCCATCTCAACGAACTTTCCAAAACTTCCTCTTTCCTTCTGCTTGACTATTGCTCTGCTATTCGCACCCCCTTATGGAGTGAGAAGGTCTGCTTACAACCAATGTCGATATGTAAGGAAAATCGAACTTCCTGAGACTAGAAGTTCCTTGAGGAAAATTTTCTCTCTGGTATGCTCCTCTTCCACCCCAATGCTAGCTCTGCTCTAGCGTACTGCTACAAAATCTTTGCGTCTAGCTAGAGATCTACCCAATGGAAAATCTGAGCTGCTCCCTCTGTCTTTGGAATCACTCAATCTGGAAGGATAGAATTTTTCTGCCCCTCTTAGAAAAATCGGTCTTCCTCAAGCAACTTGGCCTCTCTGGCAAAAGACTGTGCAGCCCTTGGGAATTTCTATTTGCTTCCCACAATGAGCAGCGTAATTCCTTCTTTTCACCTCTGAGCTCTCTGGCTAATCAATTGTGCTTTGATACCATGTGAAAAATCCTAAAACTCGAATCCTATTGCAGCAACTGGTACTATTTTTCCTAAT
The DNA here is from genome assembly GCA_000404065.3 of Pinus taeda. NCBI lineage: Eukaryota > Viridiplantae > Streptophyta > Pinopsida > Pinales > Pinaceae > Pinus > Pinus taeda. The sequence continues at coordinate 31,193 of APFE031635491.1, read as the reverse complement.
TGTTAATTAATTTAACAATTTATCTATTACGAGAAATATCGAAATAAACACGCTACAACCTTCACAAATAAAATACTGCGGAAAAATAATGCGTTGGAAACTGAGAAATGCTAGCACACACACATAAAATTAACACAATTGTTTTTGGACAAAAGTCCCATGAAAAACCCGACTTGGGAAAATTGGTGCAATAGCTAAGGGTTTTGTTGTCATGCAGCAGTGAGAAATTCTGAGTACAACTGGATGCCGATATTTGGCAATCCTACTGGAAAAAATCTAGTGAGGAATTTTCCTCACCCCAAAGGCAAACTCCTGACATGATTTGCCTTCAAAATTTCGGTCCTCTGACCCTCTATGTTAGCCTCTACACTGCTTTGCGCAGCTTGCTGGACGTATAGCCTCAGACTAGTCTTTGATGAAGTTGTTTTACCCTCTGCTGACTAGAAAGATGCTTCTTCAACACTTTGGGACTCCTTCCCGGCCTCTAGAACTGAAGACATCTCTCCCTTTCTGCAAATCGAACTTGCCTCTAGAGGCTGATGCACTGCCCAACGTCATTTTCTTTACAAATGCACTTGTCGGATTTGGAATGCCTCCTCCAATCCCACTGTCTCTGCCCCTCTCTCACTGCTTCAATCTCTAGCTCTCTCTCTAGAAACTGACTATTGCTACTCTAGAAATCGATTTTCTTAGAATTCAAACTTCTTAAGTGTTCTCTCCATCACCACATCGACCTCCTCTTATAATCCTTGGTTGGAGCACTAATGGCCAAGATTAAAACTTAATCAATGGCTACGATCATCTCTAAATCGATCTGTGTGAGTTTCTAGATCATTCTCGCCTTGACTTAATTAATACTGATTAATTAACCATATTCCCTAAATTCAGACTTAAGGAAATATTTAAAAACATGTTAATAATCTAATTAAGTCATTTCTAGGTGGAATTTCTCGAAATGATTTTTGGGTTTTGAAGATCTCATGTATTCTAGGCTCTCCGCCAAATTTCATGGGTAGAACACATCCGATGCTATAAAAACTAACATGATATACCCACTGGAATCCTCTATCTGGCAAATCCGCAACCTGCAAATCTCTGCTTCTTAGGCTGATCGAATTTTCCTCCAGCCTGGAACTAGAAATCAAATTCTCTGCTTCTGCAAATTCGCACTTCCTGGTGACCTGTGCAAATCTGAGAAATTTTACACAACTCCCTCTAAACTGCAAAATTTTCTCCCTCTCGCTCTTGAGTCTCTGATCTGATTAAACTTGCTTTGATACCATGTGAAATTTCCTAGAATTGCAACAAATGGAAATTTATTCTTCTAATTGATTAATTAGTAGTTTATTTGTTGTGGAAAATATTGAATAAATCACATTGCAATTATTCACAATAAAATTACACTGTGGAAAATAAATTGGAACTAAGAAAATAAATGCACACAATAAAAGTGACACCAATATTTTGGAATAGCATCCTCAGAAAAACCCTAAAGGGAAAACTGGTGCAACAAATGGGGGTTTATTTTATTAATATGCAGCAACAAAAATATGAATACAATAATCTGGATGCCAAACAAGCAATCCTCTCCTGAGAGAATCAGTAGAAAAATCTCTAAGGGAAATTTTCCCTTATCCACAAACAATCTGGCTTCAACTGACCACTCGAACTGCCTCCCGGAAATACCTTTGCGTTAGCCGCTGTGCTGCCTTTGCATGGGCTATAACTCACACTCTCTGGAATATCCTTCAACTGCCTCTAATTGATTGTCTCTGCCACCGAGATGAATTCGCTGGCCCTCTGGAAGAATTTCCCGGCACTTATCTGTTGAATTGATCCCCTCCTTGGCTAGTTCAAATTGCTCCTCTTGGAGGCCTGCGTAGCCCTTGTGTAGTCTCTTTGTGGATTGGATGTTGCCTCCTCACAATCCTACAAACTGCCACTAGAGATGCTTCGGAATCCTCCTGATGTTTCTCCCTCAATCACTAATCTTTGGCTCAAACTCTCTCTCATTGAATCTTTGCAACTGGATAGCTCGATCTACCAAGGAACTCGCTTTCCCTGTGTCTCACAATTCTGTCTCTCCTCATCCCATCGATATGCTCTTATAATCTCTCGTTGGATCACCACGAGCATGATTAAATCGTTATCAACAACTAAGATCATCTTAGACTCGATCAATGTGAGTTTCTTGAGATTTCTCAATCTTCCTCAATTAATTGCTGTTAATTAATCAATTTTCCTAAGTTAGACTTAGACATATTTTAATTATTGATCAATTAACTTACTAGAGTGGTCTCTATGTGTTTTCTCCTTAAACCTTTCCTGGGTTTTGGATATCTTGTGTTCTTTAGCTTCTCCAACACAACTCGAGACTAGAAGACTTGTTCGATGCTACCAAAAACTAACAAATTAGCCCTCTTCTAGGCTAACTTCTCCTTGGCATGGCCGACTTGGTCTTGGAGTCAAATAGACTCTTCTAGACTCTGCCACTGCCACTGCTACATTTGTACTACAACTCCCTCTCAAAATGCTGCATCATGTTGCCCATAGCACTGCCACTACTAACTGCTGCACTGCAACTCAGTTACTGAGAAGTGTTGAAATTTCTAACTCTGGCACGTCAGAAATTCCTACTGCATTATCTAGTTTATTATCTCCTACTTGTTCTTTCCATTAACAAGTTATTTATAAATATAAATACCAAAATAAACCAAATGCAACCTCAACACATATACAGATCAACAACTGAAATAATTGAGACAAACACACAAGGGACACCGTTATTTTTGTGCAATCGTCCCCTGAAAAACCAAATGTGGGAAAACTAGTGTAGCATATATGAGGGTTATATTATTATATAATTTTCTGAAAACAACTAGGGTGCCAGAAATGGCTCACCCTTCAGAGAATTTCCTTGGCAGAAATACCTCTCCTCGGAGACAAATATTCCGACTGATCAAGCACCCGATACTCAATCCCACAACAACTATGACATCTCCTTAGCTGGACAACAAAAGCTGCTCCAAGCTTCTCCACAGCTCTGTGTCACTCTGTAGGGACTGCGTCACTCTCTGAGCTCTAGTCTACCCCACGAAAATTTCCAGCACTGCCTCTTGGCCCTGCATTAGCTCTGCTAGCCTCTGCACCCTCTGTGTTAGCCACTTGGCTTCCTGCATCAGCCCTCTAGCACTCTGTGTCACCCACGCTGGCCTCCTCAGCCTCTGCATCAATCCCCGCTGCGTCTGCATCATCCTTCCTAGGCTTGGCGCTATCTCTCTAGTACTATCTCTGCCTCTCTGCCCCTCGCTACAACAGATCACTAGTTCGATCCTCTCAGCAAACCATGCTCTAGAAAATCGAACTGACGATCAATTTGGTGTGTCTCCAACTAACCCTCAAGCCTCCTCTTATACTTTTCATATTGACGATTCAACATTCGAGATTAAGTCCTTAATCAACGACTAAGATTAGATTTGGCTTGATCCTCGTCATTTAGAACTTTCTCACATATTATATATTAATACACATCAATATTTTAATTTTCCTAAGTTTAGACTTAGGAACCCCATTAAAAAATTAATATTTTAATATATCTCCATCTGGGTGGAATTTCCCCAAATGATTTCTGGGTCTTGGAGATCTTATTTGCCTTAGCCTCTCCACTAATTTTCATGGCTAGAGCACATCCGATATTACCACAAATCAACAGTAAATAAGTGAAACGTCACCCAAGCATTCACATGCTGGTAAGTCTGGATGCCTCGTGATACTAAAGCTACCTTTGCTGCTAATATGTGCTGACCCTCTTCTGCCACTGTGCTGCTGCAAACTGCTATGTGCCTCTCGCACTGTTACAACATCCACTGTGATGCCTCAGACTTTGGCACTCTAGCAATGCCACTGTTGCTTCATCACACCTCGTTCCAATCGACACTCGTCATTTTGCTACTATCGTTAAGGGCCCCTGTAGCCGAATGTGATCCAAGGGTTTGGGAACCTTAAGGCTCCTGCCCTTGTTCATGTAGTCCTCTCAACTACAACTCCATGTTGCCCCACCTCTTCTCCAGAGGCACATGAGCACTCATGGCACAATCGTCATCCTCGCGTTCCCTGTCAGCTTTTGTTGGAGCAGCCTTCGCGTTAGAAGCCTCCTCGTTGCCCTTCTTTTGGGGGCATTAAGTGGCATAATGTTCAAGTTCCCCACACTTGAAGCATCTGACCTTGGAAATATCCTTCTTCTTTCTCTTTTTTTGTCCTTAATGTCCCAATGATGCGAGAGTTGCATCCTTCTCCTCCTCCTTCTTGACCTAGGATCGTTTGCCACTACTTGCTACCTTGGTCAACCTCTTGATCTCTTCTTGTCAAAGAGCTGCCCACATCTCCTCCCAACTGGAGAGTGTCACTCTGCCCAAGGTGCCTTGGACAAATGTCTCCCAGTCCTCGGTGACTGCATTTAGGGCAATCCTTTCGATGAACTCAAGATCTGGTGTAGACCCCACGGAATTCAACTGATCGTGAATCCCTTGCAACTTGAGGAGGAAGGGATCGATCTCCTCTCCCTTCTGCATCTGATACTGTCTCAGCTGATTTTCTAATAGCATCTTCCGCTGGATGGGAGTGCCTTGGTACAAGGTTGTCAGTGTCTCCCACATCTCCCTTGTTGTGTTCTTCCCAGCAACGTGTGGTACTACATGATCTTTGACTCCATCTAGGATCATGCACTTGGCCTTTGTCTGGGCCTCCTCATACTTCTTTAACGGATCAGCGTCAACCAGAACAACAACTACTTTCAAGGCATAGTCCTTGATGCGATATTTTTCTAGGATTGCCAACATCCTGGCCCTCCAGATGACAAAATTGGAGGCTCCATCCAATCTTTCCTGATCCCTCAATCCATTGACTGCCATCTCTCAAAAAAATATAGGACTGGTTCTCTTCTCCCTCTCCTGCTGATAATCCAGCAAGACTTGGATCTGGATATCTTTGGTGCAAGAAACCCTCTAATGAACAAGCTCCTCTTGTTGGAAATACTGAGGGGGAGGGGGGGGAATCAATATTTCTTTTCAATTGTTACTTTTACCAGTTAAATCAATTATATTTAGAACACAAAATGAACAATAGGAATAAATGTTTTTATTAGTATAATCTTTACATTAAATCAGGTACGCTCCAACCCGTTACCAAGCACCAACTTGGTCTTTTGTGAGGCTCCAACCTCTAGGGCACCAACCCTATCTTGTCAAGGCTCCAACCTTGGATTTAGGAGCACCAACTCCAAGGACACCAATCCTTCCAATTCTGAGGCCCCGACCCTATCTTGTCAAGGCACCAACCTTAGATTTAGGACCACCAACTCTAAGGAGACCAATCCTCTAGGGCTCCAACCCTATCCTTCAAGGCACCTACCTTGTTTGTTCGAGGCTCCAACTTTCAGGGCACCAACCCTCTAGGCCCCAACCCACTGCTATATTTTGTCTAGATATGTTTGATAGTAATTCTCTGCTCCCAAATTCTTCTTCACTGAATTATGTCAATCTACAGTTTCACTGTAGTCTCCATGCTATATAATCAATGACATCCTTGTCTTATAGAAGGTGTCACTGTTGGTCTTCATTACACCCAAGCAAAATCTCCAAGTCACATCATGATGACTAACACACCATGGTCTTCAATAGTCTTTACCCAACTTCAATGTATCTTCAATGAACTGTACTAAGCTCTGCACACACACAACTTTTTGTTTCAACCCTCTGTTCTAATTGTCGTGCTAATTGCTTCAAGAGTACGTTAACTGCTTCAGGAGTACGTCATAGGTGTGAACGTCACAGCTTCACATTGTGCGTTCAATTAGAAACAATCCTGTCTATGCAGTCCTTGTAACAGATCGCGAGCTGTCTTTAACGAATTCATCATAGGTCCTATCCTTTTAATAACCTAGTTAACAGAGGCTCGACCTTCGGCTTTCTTCTTCCTCAGCTGGACCTCTGGTTTCCTTCTTCACTTGGTTAGCCTTCGACTTCGTTCTTTTCTCTGTCTCGCTCAACCTTCGACTTACATTCACTGTTTTTCTTTTCGCTCATCCTTCAGCTGCCTTCGAGTTCACGAGTTGTGAACTGTTTTTTTTCTTCTCTGTAATCGATACCCAAGAACCATGCTTACAGTGAAATGTTTAACTTGTATTTATATATGTTCCACCAATGACCAAAAAGACACGTCTATTGGAGGGAGGTCGACTTGTATATTAAAAATATATATCGGAGAGTCTTTCATCCATAGACTTGATTATTCACGGAAACCATATAAGAGAAGCTATAGACACATGGAGGTCCCACATTAATCGCAATCACAACATTCACATTAATCGTAATCGCAATCGCAACATTCACTTTAATCACATTAATTGTAATCGCAATCGCAACATTATCACATTAATTGCAATAACAACATTAATGAAAATCAGAGTTATTCCTTTAATCCCACAATCGTAACTCTTAACATCACCGATGTAACATGGCCGATATTCATATTGCCGATGAAACAGACGCGATATAATATTAAACAACAATTAATAAATCTGTCGGTCCACAGCTTCATCGCAATCGGTGATCCGTCGGGTCTATCGCAATTGATGGTCCGCAATACATATCGCAATTAGAGGATTTGAATGTAACAAGACTTCAAGACTTGCGATGCAATGGATGCAATATTGTATAGGGTTGTTACCATAACCTGTTTCAGGTCCGCAATAGTATCACAATCGGGGTTTTACACGGTGACAACCCTTTAAGACTTGCGATATGAAACTTCCGATGTGATGGATGCGATATTCCTTTAAAGCTTGGTCTATTGGAACAGTCGGTTCTGCAAGTCAAATTGCAATTGCAGGTTTTGTGCGGTGGCATCTAATAAAGTTTTCGATAAAGTGCTGATATAAGCCTCCGATGTGTTTTGTGGTCTTTACTGTTAACTCCTCCATTATGGCTTCTCTTCCAATAGCTCTGCTCCTCCGACGTAATGTTCCTCTTTGTTCTTCCGATAGCTTTTACCCTTGGGCATATGTGATAACTTGCTTTGTCTTGGCTTGTTGCTCTTGTGGCTTCTCTTTACTCCTATGACTTCCGATAGCTCTTCTTTGATGACTTTCGATACACTATTTTGATGGCTCTACTGCTTTTATTCTGTCTGTAATATATGTATTTAATCCACTTGGATCTTCCATCGCATCATATCATCATATATCAAACATTCATCACTATGAGTATTATGATCAATGGGCATCAATAGGCAACATCATGTATCAAAGAATTTGCCATCACAAACACTGCTATATTGACATCAATGACAACCTAGATTAACAATCTCCCCCTTTGTCACTGATAGCAATATTCTTCTTCTCTCCCCCTTTGACATCAATGGCAAAGGAGTGCACAAGGACTCCCCCTGTCGAATTGCTCCCCCTGTCATGGTGCTCTTCTTATTGCTTAGGATAGAAGGATTGTTGTATGTATTTTGTTGTCTCCATAGTCAGATTTAAGAGGTATTCATAGTCTAAAACAAGAGAAAAAAAAGCCACTGAAATTGTCTTTCTTGCTATCTTTTTTCAAATCCGAGTTCCTCTGTATGTTTGTGCTTCTCCTTAAGTCACTGCCATTTAATATTTTAACATTATTGCATTTGGATGAAATGGTGAGAGATTGTGCCTCACTGTTGCTACTTTCCATAGTGACTAGTATTAAACTGAGCTTATATTCAATTGTGCAACATTCTTCTTTCTATAGTACTTTTGATGAACCATTTTTTTCTTGTGTTCTAGTAAAAGTTTCTACAAGTTATTTCTACTAGTAGATTTTGATATCCAATTTGTGACTATCTTTTTGAATTCTTTTTATTGATTGGCAGCTTTTTGCAATGCTTCAATTTTGTTAGATGCTGCCAACTATTCTTGCTTCAAGCTCCATTCCCAAATGTATCTGTTTGTTTGAAGGTTGCCTCTATTTGTGTCCATAATTTACTTCTTCTCTCATTAAATCCTTGGGTCGAAATATTCAACTTTTGTAATAACAACAACATAGTTATTTGCCTTATTAGCATTAGATGGATTTTTCTGCTGCTCCAATTTCTGCGTAGAGATCAAGTGGAAAACATCTTTAACAACAGTCCATTGGATAGATAAGAGATCATGTATTTTCCTTGGAGTGTTCCTGAGAAATGATCTATCAAAGAATGATTGTTAATATAGCTCGTCAAGGATTTCATAAGGACCCTTTCACAGATAGCTTCTGCAATAATGATCAAGAATTGCAAGCTCCCCCTAACTGTATGCATGGTCTCTTTTTGGCAGAATCCTATCATCATCAAACACTTGGAATATCAAGGATATCTTCATCAAGTCAACAATATGTGTTGTTGGCTGGAGAGTTTAGGAGATTTTCGGATTGTATTTACTTTCTTCTCCATACTTGTGTAACTTTCTTCTCTGGCATGGTTCTAGCTTTTGTAGGAGCCAAAGTTAAGTTACAATCACACGCCGTATGACCAATGTTATGACACTTGAAGCATTCTATGTTTTTCATGAATGAGAATTCATGATTTCTTCTTGCAGAATTGCTTCTTGAAGATCGTCGGGGACCATAATGTCTATCTTTGTGATATGCCCTACAATCTTTTGCCATGTGTCCAAAGTTTGTAGAGGAATAACAATAACCAAGATTATACTTTGGTACCTGGGAGAAGAAGATTTCCTTGATGTACTTCTGAAGTCTTTCTGTCTTGAGATCCTTTGATTACAACCATTGTTTCTTGCATCCTTGACATCATCTACATTTCTTCTTGGAACGAGACTTCCTTCATTGTTTCCTTGACTCTTATCCTCGCCTTTGTTGGAACTGGGAGCATTAATATTTCTTTCTAGCTTCCTCACATCCTTGTTGTTTGAAGCATTATTATTCTTGCTTGAGGATTCTCCTTCATAGCCAAGACTAGATTTATCAAATGGGGATCTTTGATGGCTGAGCATGTCATCCAAGGCTTGGGAGCTCTTCAAAAATTTGTCCATCCCTTCAACCTTTTTTCTGACGGAGACAATCTTTTCTTCCAATCTTTCATAATCATTGTTATTTTTAGCAAGTTGTTTCTCAATCTCTTCCTTGATACAAGTTGCTTTATTTTCTTCTATTTAAGAGAGATGATATCTAATTTCATTATGAAGATTTCTTCATTTTCCTTAGCTAGACTGCTCTCCATTTCTTCTATGATCCTTGTAGTTTTACATGTTTCGGCCTTGAGAAGGTTGAGGTTGGTTTTTAGTTTGAATATCTCTTCATCCTTTACTTTTAGTTGGCATATCATGGTGTTTCTATCCTTTTCTGCTTCATCAACCTGTCCTTCTATGTTTATCAATGCTTCCATTTTCTTCTCTGCTCCTTGTTCTATCTTTCTTGCTTCTTCTAGTTGAGATTTAAGAGAGGAAACCTCTTCCTTGTATTGACCAATCTTTGCTTCAAGTATGTTCAAGCTTTTATGCCTTTGTTCAAGGTGGCTTGACAATGTATCTTCCTGTTTCTTTGCCTTATCCAATTGATTTATCATAGATATGACTTTTTCATGATGCTTTCTTTTGTTTTGATGAAATTCCTTCTTAAGCTTGACAAGCTCTTCATATCTTTCTTGCACTTGAAACTTGACAAGGTCAACTTCCTTCCTTGTTTGGTCTTGGTCACCTGCGAGTGCTTTCTTCTTAATTTCTTCGTTTTCCTTTTTCAAACTGATAATTTCTTCCATGGAAGCCATAAGTTTAGTGAAGAGATCTTCTTCGAAATCTTTTTCATTCTCTTCATCTTCTAGATCTTCTTTGTCCTTTATGTCATCATTCTCATTTTCTGTTTCCATGATGGGTTCTAGATTTCCTTCTTGGTTTCCATCATCTTCTTGACTAGTGGTTATGGTAAATGCTCCTCTTGAGTGAAGGTCATGAAGCTTGTCCCATATACCCTTTGCTGATGAAGAATTTTCTAAATTGTTCTTTATAGAATCTAGTAGCCCATTCATGTTTGCCTTCCTTGCTTTTGTATTGTACTCCTTGGATTCTTCATCCATCATATTATCAGTAATCACTGATTTCCAAACTTCAATGCCTTGAGTCTTTAAGAAATTCCTCATTCTTGTTGTCCATATATCAAAGTTTCCATTGAACCATGGAGTCTTTACAAATTGATTGATTTCAACTTCGATGGTTAAGGGAGACACATCTTTAGGAGGATTGGAGACTTTCTTCCTTGGCTTTGCCCTTTGTGTTCTAATTGATCAACCTTCAAGCTATTAGGCTTTGAATGAAGGTACTGGCTCTGATTCCAATTGTTGGAAATACTAAGGGGGAGGGATCAATATTTCTTTTCAATTGTTACTTTTACCAGTTAAATCAATTATATTTAGAACACAAAATGAACAATAGGAATAAATGCTTTTATTAATATAATCTTTACAATAAATCAGGTACAATATATATAGGGCTCCAACCTGTTGCCAAGCACAAACGTGGCCTTTTGTGAGGTTCCAACCTCTAGGGCACCAACCCTGTCTTGTAAAGGCACCAACCTTGGATTTAGGAGCACCAACTCCAACGACACCAATCCTTCCAATTTTGAGGCACCAACCCCAAGGGCTCCGACCCTATCTTGTCAGGCACCAACCGTAGATTTAGGAGCACCAACTCCAAGGAGACGAATCCTCTAGGGCTCCAACCCTATCCTTCAAGGCACCTACCTTGTTTGTTCGAGTCTCCAAACTTCAGGGCACCAACCCTCTAGGCTCCAACCCATTGCTATATTTTGTCTAGATATGTTTGATAGTAATTCTCTGCTCCCAAAATCTTCTTCACTGAATTATGTCAATCAACAGTTTCTCTATAGTCTCCATGCTATATAATCAGTGACATCCTTGTCTCATAGAAGGTGTCACCGTTGCTCTTCATTACACCCAAGCAAAATCTCCAAGTCACATCATGATGACTAACACACCATGGTCTTCAATATTCTTTACCCGACTTCGGTGTATCTTCAATGAACTGTACTAAGCTCTGCACACACACAACTTTTTGTTTCAACCCTCTGTTCTAATTGTCGCGCTAACTACTTTAGGAGTACTTCAAAGGTGTGAATGTCACAGCTTCATGTTGTGCGTTCAATTAGAAATAATCCTGTCTATGCAGTCCTTGTAATAGATCGCGGGCTGTGCTTTAACGGATTCATCATAGGTCCTATCCTTTTAATGAATAACCTAGTTAACAGAGGCTCGACCTTCGGCTTTCTTCTTCCTCAGCTGGACCTCTGGTTTCCTTCTTCACTCGCTTGGCCTTCGACTTCGTTCTTTTCTCTGTCTCGCTCAACCTTTGACTTACATTCACTGTTTTTCTTTTCGCTCGTCCTTCAGCTTCCTTCGAGTTCATGAGTTGTGTACTGTTTTTTTTTCTTCTCTGTAATCGATCCTCGAGAACCATGCTTAAGGTGAAATGTTTAACTTGTATTTATATATGTTCCACCAATGACCAAAAATACACGTCTATTGGAGGGAGGTCGACTTGTATATTAAAAATATATATCGGAGAGTCTTTCATCCATAGACTTGATTATTCACAGAAACCATATAAGAGAGGCTATACCCACATGGAGGTCCCACATTAATTGCATTAATCGTAATCGCAATCGCAACATTATGACATTAATTGCAATCGCAACAATCATGAAAATCAGGGTTATTCTTTAATCCCGCAACCGTAACTCTTAACATCACCGATGTAACATGGCCGATATTCATATTGCGGATGAAACGGACGCGATATAATATTAAACAACAGTTAATAAATCTGTCAGGTCCACAACTTCATCGCAATTGGTGATTCGTCTGATCTATCACAATCGGTGGTCCACAATACATATCACAATCAAAGGATTTGAATGTGACAAGGCTTCAAGACTTGCAACACAGTGGATGTGATATTGTATAGGGTTGCTACCATAACCTGTTTCAGATTCGTAGTAATATCACAACCGGGGTTTTACACGGTGACAACCCTTTAAGACTTGCGATATGAAACTTCTGATTCGAGTGATGTGATATTCCTTTAAAGCTTGTTCTATTGGAATGGTCGGGTCTTCAGCTCAAATCACAATTGCAGGTTTTGTGCGGTGGCATATAATAAAGTTGCCAATAAAGCGTCGATGTAATTTGCCAATGTGTTTTATGGTCTTTACCGTTAAATCCTCCATTATGGCTTCTCTTCCAATAGATCTACTCCTCAGACGTAGTGTTCCTCTTTGTTCTTTCAATAGCACTTGCCCTTGGGGATATCCGATAACCAACTTTGTCTTGGCTTGTCGCTCTTGTGGCTTCTCTTTACTCCCATGACTTCCGATAGCTCTTCTTTGATGGATTTCGATAAAATGCTCTGATGGCTCTACTGCTTTTATTCTGTCTGTATATATGTATTTAATCCACTTGGATCTTCCATCTCATCATATCATCATATATCAAACATTCATCACTATGAGCATTATGATCAATGGGCATCAATAGGCAACCTAGATTAACACCTCTAGAGTCCCTCTAAGTCCTGATTTCCTTCACGGAAATCCTCCGGCCAAATGTCGAATCACTCCTCTCCAATCCTCCTTTGCTGCTGCAACCTGGATTAAGATTTCTTTGGCTAGAAATCTATCAAGGCAATGACTCCCTCTACCTTGGTTCTGTCTCCACAGACACTGTTCTGCACCAACAACAACAACGTCCCACCAACTTCTCAAATCGAATCTGCTCTGCTCCCCTAGCCCAGCAACTAAAGAATCTAAGCTCTGCTGGCTCTGTGCAATCACTGCGTGAGCTAGATCAGCGCCTCTTGGGCACTGCGTCACTCCTTCCTGGTCCAGAAATATGTCGTGTCTCTGCATGAGCCTAGTCTACCCCTTTCTGCTTCCGCGCTGGCCTAGATAGCTGACGCAGTTACTGCGTGGGCTCTTCCCAGCTACTGCGTCACCCTCACCTAGCTCAAAATGATGATGCAGGCACTGTGTGAGCCTCTGCGTCACCTCTTCTACACTGCGTCACTCCCCCTCTGCGTCTCTGGCTCTAGAACAATGCTATCACTTGGGGCAGCTGCCTCTCTGCAACAAATTCTCTAGAGCTCTCGGCCGGTGTCTTCAGTCTCTTATGATCGGTAATGCTTTGATACCATGTGAAAATTTCTGAATCTACACATCAGAAATCCTACTGCAATCACTGGTTTACCATCTCCTACTTGATTTTACATTCAACACACTGTTTAATTATTTAAACAGTGATGAAAACACTATTGCAGACTACACATACATATAGATCATGAATTGAAAATGGAACAACACAAATACATAAGGGACACTGTTATTTTTGGACAATCGTCCCCAGAAAAACCCAATGTGGGAAAACCGGTGCAACATATAGAGGGTTTGTATTATTAAGCAGATTTTTGAATACAATTACGTTGCCAAATCCAGCTCACCCAACAGAGAATAAAACTGACAGAAGTACCTTTATCTAGAGACAGATGAACAAACCCCACAGGTGACTGCATTGTTCCCAGCGCTGGGCAGTGATGGCTACTCCAAGCTCCACACTGGAACTGCGTCACTATGTCATTGTGACACTGCATCACTGAGACCCCTTAGCTCCATTGTGTCACTGCGTCAGAGCTCTCCCTATGTGTTACTGCGTCACTGCGTCATTGTGTCATAGCTCTCCCTCTGCGTTACTCCATCACTGCGACACTGAGTCAGAGCTCCCTTGGTGCTTCTTTGCCTGTCTGCTATTTATCGTCAGCCTTGAACTGAAGTCCCTCTGCCGAACTTCCCCTCTCACTACAACAGATCACTTGTTCGATTTTCTCAGCAAACCGTGCCCCAGAAAAATCGAACTGACTGATCTCTCAAGTTTGTCTCCAACTGACCCTCAAGCCTCCTGTTATACTTTTCTTGTTGATGAATCAATGACCGAGATTAAGTCCCTAATCAACAGCTAAAATTAAAACAGATTTGATCCTTGTCACTTAGGAGTTTCTCACCCATATTCTTATTAATACCCATATTCTAGGTTCTGGAGATCTCATGTGTTCTAGCCCCTCCACAAAATTTCGGAGTTAGAGAACACTCGATGCTACCCAAAATCAACACGGTAGCCCCCGTGCACGGGGTCTAGGATAGCGCCCTGGGAAATGTTTTTTTGGACCCTTTATTAGGTGGGCAGACCTACCTATGGTTTTGTGCATGGATTTCGCACATGGTTTTGGGCTTGATGGTTTTGTGTCCATGGTATTTTGTAGATTCAGTCAAGGGAATTATGGTTATGTTCTAATCCAGGGTTAATGGATGCTTCGGCATGTATATATATGTATTATAACATTGAAAGGAACATAATGAAAAATGAATCTGGTAGTCCCGGTTTTGAGATCCAGGGGAAAATCTCAGTGTATATCTGTTTTATGTTTTATGCTCTTGCTGTTTTTATTTTTTGTTTTTTAGAATTCGTATGCAGGTAATTTTTGTACAGGGTTAAAACCTACACATAGGTTGTAGAGATGTACTCTTGCCACTACTTGGGTTCCTTGTAGGAGATCTATCATCGTTGAATTGAGACATAGGAGGATAGCTTGAACGAGATCCTCTTTCTTTGTTTAAGATGGTCAATTTATTCATCATGGCAATTTTCCCCTACATCAACTCATTAGTTATCTTATCAAACTTTTGGGAAAAGGCTTGCAATGTGGGGTCAACTTGAGTAGATGGTTTGGTTTTTATCTCCACTTTGGCTCTAGGATAGGAGAGCAAGTCAATTTTTGATTTAGTCAAATTGCGCTCAATAATTATAGCATAGATTTTTTCTTGCTGGAGGTTTTGAGAATACTTGTCTTTCAAGGCATAAGAGATATGTCCAGGAAAGGCATCAATGTGCAATGCAAGGATAATTTTGTTAGTAGGCTTGTAAAACAATGGTACCTCTTTGAGTAACTTGTCAAACCTTTGAGTGAAATCCTTAACATTTTCATTGTTAGTTTTCTTATCTTCTTGGAACTTAGCTATGAGTTGCATGCCTTCCTTGACGGTGGCCCATCTTTTATTAAATGCTTCATGCTTCATTGGAGGAAGTAGCAACCAAAAGGGAGAGAGAGGTAGAGGAAGAGGAGATGGAGGTGGAGGTGGAGCAGCAAGAGGAGGTGATACCGTGATACCACCTAGAATGGTCATGAGTGGAGGACATAGTCTACTTCCTATTTATTCTTCGAGAGGACATTGTAGTCCAATGCCAACCCAAGGCCTTCTTCCTCTAGAGGAAAAACCATTTCCTTTTACTCTAAAAGGGGCAGAGGAAATCGTGAGTTAGTATTTTATGTATCTAATTTCATTGTACATGGATCATGATGATGAGACAAATTTATTATTTTATGTTGATGTTTTGAGGTTGAGTGAGGACTTAGGATTCTGGACATGATTCATTGTTAATGTGTGATGAAGCACTAGACATCTTATACATTTTATATATTAGTTTTCTTTTCATATTTATGTGGGAATGCATTTATTTCATGTTGTGGATGCTTTGGATGCTAAAAATTTGAAAAAATTAATAATTTTGTATTTTTGCCGATGTTTGTAGATTTTTACTGTTTTTTCCCAATTTTTATGATTTTTTCGTTTTCCGGATCCTTGCTGATTTTATTCTGATGCCGATTTCTGCAACATTGATATAAAGATATAAATATAGAATGTTTCGCTCACATTTCTATTTTGGGAGAGTCATGTTTCCAGCCATAACTGTTTCAAAAACTTCTAGACATTTCAACGTTTCAAGCAACTTAGAAATTGAACCTGGCTAACAAGGATAACAGTTCTCTCAATTGCCTGGGCAATACCCAGTTGTCATTAACAGGTCCAAACTTGTGGCTGTGGAAGGATCATAGAAAAATTTAATTTATTTGGACTATTTGAAGGTTATAAAAGATAAATGTGGCTGCATAGGTTTGCGTGGTCAACTCATATTAACTTACATTTTTTCTTCTTTTGCATATTATCCTTTTCAAATAAATATTATTCGATTGTGATGATGGAATTCCAATGTATATTATCTCAGCTTATTAACTACTTGATTATTCCTCAGATCTCCCTTATATTACTTTGACCATTAAATACGTTTATTAACTGTAAAACTACTTTATTTGAACTCCACATTCTTCGGTTTCTTTGAACACAGGTGTTAAGTTTCACCAAATCTAGTGATCAATAATAGGATCTGTTATTATTTCTTTTTATTTTGTATATTTTCTTGGTAAGCATGCCCAAATTCCCAATTTAACTATTACCAAGGACATTCTACTCTCTTACAGATATTTTCTCCTTCAATAAAAAGGGAATGTTTCTCTCTTATAGCCTATTAAGATTCAACTTCATCTTGTAAAAGATTCTCTGCAATCAGAAACATAACTTAGATAACTGTTTATACAGTAACTCATTCTTTGACAAAGCCTTTTACTTTAGCAGAATTTCAATAAACAAATTCTGTAAGCAACATTTCTTTGGATATATACAACTTATGGATGAGAAATGTTTTCTTTCATGAATTTGTTATGATGGACAAACCTCGAAATCATTCTGATGTGCATACAATGTTTACTGTAACAGTCTAGGTTCTGCAAGAGCTGTTAATCGCCGTTATATAACGGACTGTGTACCGTTAAAAATGCGTCTACGGTTCTCTGCCTATTTTGTAATTTCTAGTGCAATGGGAATGGCATGTGGACCTGCTCTTTCTGGATTGCTTGAATTTAACACATCTGTTCTCGGTCTTACCCTGAATGCAAATACTTTACCAGGATGGGTCATGTCAGCCTTATGGTTTTTCTATGTGTTTTGGCTTTGGTTATCATTTAAAGAACCCATCCGCTTTGAGGATAATTCTCATTCAAGTCAGGTTGTCAACAATGGTAAGCCTTTCTCTTTCCTTCTCATGCTTTTCCTTTATAGATATTTATATGCATAAATCAATTATTTCATTGAACAGTGCTTACTGGTATAGCATATTTCTGTAAAACTACAGTTTACTGCACATCATTGTAAGGCTAGTTTCCTTTCTCAAATCAAGCATGCGTTAAATAACTTAAATTACAAATGGATGCCTGTTTGTGTTTTCATCAATGTTGCACTAATCATTATTGGGATAATATCGGCGCGAGGAAAAAATTGGAAAAAATCGTAATAATCGGGAAAAAATTGTTTGGTACAAAAATATTCATTTTTTTTCAATTTATTTAATATCTAAACCATCTACAACATAAAATAAATACATTGACACATAAATATGATAAAAGAACTAATATATAAGATGTTTAATATCATTTCTGGTGCTAAAATCACACATAACAGTGAATCATGCCCTGAATAGTAAATCCTGACTCCTGAGTCCCAACTCAACCTCAAAATATCAACAAAAAATATAATAATGTATCTCATATCATGAGTTATAATGTCATATACAATGAAATGAACCAAATAACTAAAGTCTAATACTACTGATTTCCTTTGCCCCTCTAGATGTAGATGTTAGTGGAGTTGGCAGGCTGCAGTAGACTATGGAGTTTGCTGTACTCTAGAAGCTGAAGAACTAGGAGTTACAGGTGGTAGACCACGTCCTCTACTTGTGATAGGGGTAGCTTGGGTCACCTCCTCAATTTTTTATTTTTATTTTTTTTTCTTCCCACGATTTTTTCCCAAAAAATCGGGCAAATTTTTTTTTATCCGAGTACTAAGCGCGATTTTATCTTTTTGTTGAAAATATCACGATTTTAACAACACTGGTTTTCATACAAAAATCTTAGGAAATAAGAGATTATATCAACATCAACAGGTAGTGAACAATAATTCAACCAAAATTCAACTCAAATTAATGACATGTCTAGAAAGATAACCATTTCAGGGAAGCCATGAAGCAACTCATGATCATTTCCAGTTGGTCCCAATGCTAGGTAGTTATGTGTATGTCAATAGTCAGAGTGTGTAGTAGAGCTAGCACTTCGACATCATAGGGTTCGGGTAGTGTCTAATACCAAACCATCCCCAAAATCCTTCTTACATCTGACATTTAAGATAAGTTGGATCCAGGATTGTAACCGTGAGTGTAATATTCCTAGGAAATTTTTACAGTAAATAACAAAGCATACATAAGCATAAAAACCATGAAAATCAGACACATGAATCAGTCCATGACTCCATGAAATTGCACCAAAAATTGCGCTGCTGAGCCATTTTATTATAATATGAAGAGGGTACAATGAGGTGCCGGAAAGTGTGCACCTGGGCTTGCTCAAGGCAAGCTAGTGAAACCCAAATGACAATGAGAAGTCCCTCTCAAATTTGCTGCTGCTCTCTCTCTTGGCTCTGCACTGAACTGCCCAGAAATACGCTGCTGGATGTGAAGAACTGTTGCAAGGGCCTCCTCTGGTGCTCAAAAAATTCCGGGAAATTAAATTCGGGCTCTCCACCAAATACCCAGAATAACCCACGAAGGAATTGACCTATGGTTGACCTTGGAATTTTGGCCCTTTTTCCCTCTATGGTTCTGTTGTTGGGTAATTCGACCCACTTGTCAATCCTGCTGCAAATAACCCAAAAAATAGCTGCAATCTCCAAGCAAATACTTTCACGGGCACCTCCTCAAATCTGAGGCCCAAACTCCCTTCCCTCCTCAACTCCCAAGTGTGCCTCCAAGCACTGCGTAGTCCTTGCGCTGATGCTAGTGAATCCTCCCCACAAACTCACACTCCCACTGCTAGGACAATCTGAAAATGATGGAACTCCCTCCTTGGGCTAGTCGCTGGCACTCAAAGTCCACTGAAGCTAGGGTTGAGACTTTTGCTCGAAAACAATCGTGTGCTAAATAACACTTGCAGACTTGGCTTCAGCTCAAGCGTGCTATGTCAAAGACAAGTTTTCTGAAAGATGAATGAATGACCAAATGAGTGCCTTCCCTTCCTTTTTGTGAAAATGCCTCCAACGTGCTCATGTGGGCCCAACTTGATTTCCTCCCACCGATTTACCTCGAAGGCATGCGTCTTCTCCATGTGGGCCACAATTCTCTATGGGTGGCCCTCATGCTCCACTAGTGGCTCCATATTCCTTTCCACCTCTAATGTTTGGGGCTTGCTTCTAATCAAAAATCAATGTAGGGCCTCTAAACCCACATTTCCTAAGTGCAAACATGAATTAAGACAAAATTGACCAAAATTGATATTTCACTTAGCAATAGTTCTAAGTGGAAATATCACAGTCCTCCCCGCCAAGACGTTGCTTGTCCTCAAGCAATTGTAATGAAGGATGCTGAAGTATTTTCTCCCTTCCTAAGTGGCATCCTCATCTGGTAGGCTCTTCCAATTGATCTGAAACTCCTTAATGACCCTGTTCCTCAAATGCCTCTCCCAAGTGTCCAGAATAGCCTCCGGCTCCATAACTAAGTGCCCCTCATCATCCATAAGGGGTAGCTCCATAGCTGCTGTCACCTTCTGCCCAGTGTTCTTTTTTAGGCAAGGCACATGAAAAATGTTGCTCACCCGATTTCTCGAGGGCAGCTCCTGCTCATATGCTACCTCTCCAACTTTGAGAGTGACTCGGTATGGCCCATAAATATGAGATTTGAGGTTCTCGGCCCCCTTATGCTTGAGCAATGACTTCCTATACAGTTGAAGCCTCAAGAAGACCAAATCTCCTACCTCAAATTGTCTCTCAACTTTTCCCCTGTCTGCATAAAGTTTTTGTTGGTTTCGTGTTGTCCGCATGTTGTTTTTGAGAGCCTGCAAAATGTCTTGGCTCTCCTGTATCCAATCCTTGGCCCTAGGGGCCTTGCTATCTCCAAACATCATGTCAGCAGAAGACAATGCATCGTAACTGTTAGAGTCGGTCTTGAGCCCTCCATCAGCGATCAAAACTCTTTGCATTTTTCATAGGTAGGTGTCTCATCAGTGTCAATTTTTACATCCTGTTAGGCATGCCATAACCCTGATGGAGGAGCTGATGTGTTTATACCCCTCTTGGCATTGCTGGTTTAGTCATTTCAGTCATTAAAGCTCTTTCAAGCTTGTCTTGTCTTCTCTTGAGGTCAATTTCCTAGGTCTAGGGTTTTGGTCAAAAATGTTACAAGGTCATGTGTTTGAAAGTCAATGAGTGTTCAGTAAGCCAGAGGGATGATTGTAAAGGTGTTTCTTATAAATTTTTATCTGGTACAGTTAATCTTCACCTTGGATTTAAAAACCTTGTTTTAAAAGCCAAGGTCATTTTTCATTTATTTATAAAAAGTGATGAAATTTCGAAAGTCTTCAGTGAAAAAAATGCAACCCTGGTCCCCTTGCCAAGATCCCTCAGATGATCTACCTGCAAAAAGAATCAAGCAAAAGCATTAAATCAGTCAATTTCAGGACAAAAGGAAACCAAAGAGACAACAGCATACAAAGTTTAAAAGTGTCATAAAAAAAACATTAGAAAGTGGGTTTGAGCATGAAATTTTTTCAAATGAAACCTATAAAGGCCCAAACTCCCTCCTTGCACTCTCATTGTGTATTCAGAACCCTTGCAAGAGAGATTGGGCAAACTTCCAAGTGAATTGAGGCGAAACTGGTCGAAATCGAGCTCAGGACAGGTGCGCGACTTGTTGGGAGGTGCGCGACCTGTCAAAGGGTCTCACACAGAGGAATTTGGCAACGGGCGCGACACGTCAAGAGGCGCGCGACTTGTTGGGCGTGGTGCGCAACCCGTCAAACTGTCTTCCCCCAACTCATTTAAGAATTGCCCAAGCCTCCTTTAATTCATCAAATCGCTTGAGGTAGGCCCTTCAAACTTGTGAATGGCTGCTGGTTAGTTGGGAAACATCATGAATGTGCTTGTAATGATCAAATTGTGCAAGAAGAAACACTCCATATGGCTGTTTATAAATTTGTAAAAAGGTGCTAGGGTTTATTGTTGTTTCATTGTTTTTCCCCTTGTAATCATTCTCTTCATTCCCATTTCATTTTCCCTATATTTCCATGTCAATTTCCCTTTTAAATTTGCAAGGAAAATAAACCCTACCCCTTTCCCTTTAAAAATAAAAAATCAAACCCTAACCCTACCCCTCATAATACCTATGTAAACACATGAATTTGATGATGCATGTGCAGTGATGTTTGCAGTGTTTTTCCCTAATTCCCCTGTTTACATATATCCCATTTTCCTTGTAAAAAATATAAACCCTACCCCTCTCCCAAAAGCATCAAAAAACAAAGCACTCAAACCCTTATCTTGCTGCACCATATGCATGTGTAACCGCAAGAAATTGTTGGTGAATATGTAGAGAGTTTTGTAAATTTTCCCTATTTTCCCCTGTTAATGAATGTATGCATATTCCCATATGTTTACTTTCTATACATGTATTCCCATATGCAATGATTTTTGCAAATGATATTCCAATATTCCTGATTATAAATATGTATTCCTATTCGCCATAATTGTTTGCATATTTTCCTTAAATTCCCTGTTATGTTCCTATATTCCTAATTCCTTGTAAAAAGATCCCTCCCCTAATATTTCCCTCATGTCCTTGTCCCCTTGAAACAGCATAGAATTCAACACTTTTTACAGGCAGAAACAACAGTACAATTTGTCCACTTTGCTCCTAAAATATGTCGGAAACCGAAACTTATGAGCAAAGTGATGACCAATCATCAACAGCAAAAATTGAGGAACAGAGGCAGCCTCGTAAGGGTGGTAAGGGTGGACATCATAAGCGAGAGGAGCCCACCTCTTTGATAGAGTTACAAGCTTGTCCTTTGGCAGTATCATGTTTCCAGTACATGTCTTGCTACGAATTTTGCGAGAGGATCTCTCGGATTCAGCACCACCGAGAGTTGGCCCGCCTTTTTGTTTTACACTTGCATGATGGACATGTCAACCTTGCAGGGGTAAACTTTACATTAACACCCGAGGTGATCTCACAGGCTACAGGGATACCTAATGTTGGTGAGGTGTGGAATAAGCGCAAGATGTTAGATTTTGTTTTCTTTGAGCCTTATGTTCGGCCACCATTCATGAGACATCTAGCAGGTGTGTTACCATTCAGGTTTCTCAGAAGTGAGTATGCTCCCATGGTGAAGCTCATTATGCATTATTTTACTTGTGAGGGCATATTTTCACTGGTGTACTCATATCATATTCGCCTCTTGATGCACTTCACCCGAGTGAGGATGATGAACATCTCGGTTTTCTTCTTTCAGAACATTCAGAAGATGGTGCCCACGTTGCAGAGGAAGACCCCAGCACAGCAGTACAGGAGCCTTTACCATCATGGTTTGATTCAGCTAGTAGTATTGCATCAGTTGACTCAGCAGGGCATCTCATGGGAGGAGTTCATCTCTCGTGAGTTTTTCTCAGTACCATCACCGCCACATCCTGAGGTTGTTCACGAGGAGGGAGGACCATCACATCAGCATGACATCCCTGTTACTA